>CM045446.1:19298133-19528976 GCA_024666655.1 Dascyllus trimaculatus
GTGGGATATCTTTACTGTCTACACCTGTCTCTGTTGTTTTTTGTTTGATCTCACTACATTATCCATGTTTCTATCAGCCCTAGTGAGGCATCTCTCTCTTTCCTGTTGCTTCATTATAATCCAAAGGTCAGATTTTACTTTTTATATCTTGGTAGAATTTAAAAAGAGTGGGACATCTGTTGAACACTCTTATCTCTATATGGATACTAACTCAGTTTAACAGAGTGAGGCATCTTTTATAATCATATCTTTGGGTCTAACTCTACAAGTGTAGACCTTCTGTACTCCTGTTTTTACATCTCAGTAGAATGTAAACAGAGTGGGATGTCTTTACTACATACACCTATCTCACTACATTATCTGCATTGTAATCTAAAAGGTCAGATTTTACTTTTTATATCATGGTAGCATTTAAACAGAGTAGGACATCTTCTTGGTTCAGCACTCTCTGTTTTGTTGTCTTGCTTTTCGATCAGATTCATTTTGGTGCCTCCAGGACTCCGTAGAAATCTGTGGGCGAGACTTTGGTTAGTGATGACAGATTTCATTGGTCACTGAAGTCTGTAGTTTCCAGTTACAGCTCAAACAGAAATATTCGACCAGCTGACAGCAGCTGCAGAGCCCTGACCCTTTCAATAACAGCTGACTGATCAATAACTGTAAATATTTTCTGTCACTTTCTGTGCTCTTCTGTTTTCTGTCTATTTTTTGTGTATTAAGTAGTCATATTTAGAAGGTAATTCAATTATAACAGACTACAGCCTTGTTGTTAAAAACCTACATAAAAAATCTTGAAAAGGGGCATCTTCATTAGGCCATTTTGATATTTATGAACTGAATACTTATGCATAACAATTACTTCATTTTAAGTTTTTGTTAAAATGGTAAATGGTCTGCACTTACATAGCGCTTTTCTCTACCTTAGTGGTATCCAAAGCGCTTTCCAATGTGTTTCTCATTCACCCATTCACACACACATTCACACACCAGTGGCGACAGAGCTGCCATGCAAGGTGCTAATCTGCCATTGGGAGCAACTTGGGGTTCAGTGTCTTGCCCAAGGACACTTAGGCATGAGGAGGGGCCGGGGATCGAACCGCCAACCTTGCGATCAGTGGACAACCCGCTCGACCACCTGAGCCACAGCCGCCATTTACTCTTACTTAAATGCAACATACAAGTTAGATAACACATAAAGGAGTGATTTCTGACTCTTTTTTCAAAAAAGTAGTTTATTATTGTCAATTTATTTAGAATTAATGGGCCAAGGACAAAAGTTTTACCTTTACTGTAACTTTATTATCATTGATATTACATATAGTACATAATATTATAAGATCAGCAAATGACCAGGGATGCTTAACCGAAAGCTTGTATTTGAATATTTATATGAAAACACAGAGGCTTATTTTGACCTGTCAAATTAATACATCAGCATGCCTCAGAACCACTTCTTTTGATTTCATCCCACCAGCATGCATTTCAGTGCTATTTGAGCATGACTAAGGGCACAATCATCTTATCCTGTGTGTTTTATAAGAGCTTATCTTATGAGTTTCATCAGAAATCAAAAATACTGTCTTTACACATTTTAATAAATTAAGGGTCACATAAAAACAGCTTATTACACTGTGGCTGAGCTGCCATGTACTTCTACACGATAGTATTTCCTCTTTACACGAAGGCTTTGTGACAACCATCAACAAAATAACCATTCCTACAGCAATTTGCCACAGAAAAAAATACACTTAAAAAAAATAGAGAGAGACATAATGCCACACCTATAAACAGTCCGGCTGCCACGTTTTATTCTGAAAGGCCTCTCCGGAAGACGTGTGTGGGCATGTCGATGCTGACAGCCGCTGTGCGGACACCTGATCATCAGACAAGGCAGAAGATAAACAAGTATTAGGACTCATTTTATTTGCACAAACCGAAGTGGATATTCGCCAGCTGAGGCTCGCTAACACCCCGCCGGCCCTATGCTCCACCCGGCATGGCAGAGAGAGCGGACAATGAGGTAACATCCAGCAGCTGACTGCTTTGTGAAAAAAAACAGTGCACATTTTGTGTTTGCTGGTTCGTCCGGACACAGAACTCGACAAAGTCCCGTTTCCAGTGAACCGTTAATAAAAGTCCCCAGCAGACTGAGCTGTGTTAGCATCTCTGTTAGCTGCAATGCTACATACGACTGTAGCAGGTAGCAGCAGCTGTCAGGCTGCAAGTTGACATTAGTCACGTTAGTAAGAGTCATTAAAAGATTTCAGAGGGCGAAAATGAATTTTTATTGTGCTTCGTGTGTCTTAAAACCATGGAAGTGCAAAATAAAAAAATGTGAGAATGTATAAAGCAGCCATTTCTCTGACACTTCCTCGTCCAGATAGCCCCCAGCTGTACAAGCTAGTAGATGTTTATTCAGTTTCTGCATAGAAATTGAGGAACCAAAAGTCGTCTAGCTCAAATTTGTATAACTCCAAGGAGTCCAACACGTTCGTTTACTCTCTAGAGCTGTTTCTGCTGAATTTAAAATGTCTAAGCTTCAGGTAAAGCTCACCAAGTGTTCTGCTGTTTTCTGCAAGAGTGAACACAAGAGTCGTAATGCACTCCAAGCATCTTACTAACTTAAGATCCTTTGCATTACTTTTTGAGGGGTGAGGAGGGGATGTCATCACATCAACAACAACAACAGAAGAATCCTTAGTGTTAGCATGTTATGTGGCTAGCATTACCACCAGCCTTGATGGTATGCCCACAGGTCAGAGCTCTGTGGAAGTTGTAAATCTGAGCGACATTGAGAGATGGTGGCAACGTTTACACTGATTTGAAACCAATAAACAAGGACTGCGTTGGTTACTGTGTTTTCAGGTTGCTCGTTGTTCTTCAGTGCAGTCAAAACTGAGCTGTTGTTGTCATCCGCTTGCTTCTCTCCTGCTCTCTGTGCTCATGTATAATGTTTTTTAATTGAGCCAAGTTCCCAACAAAGCTCTTCTCATTTGCACAGTTCTCTGTTTCTCTTGTTAGGCAATGGTAGGAGTATGAACTAGTGACTGAAGTCCTTTTCAGGTTGTGGTTCTGCACCACTAAACTACTGATTTAATATCTGCAACATCTTCTGACAAACTCACTTTACATGAGTTAAAAATAATAGCTTTCCTGAGATTTCTGTGATATTTATAAGTAATATAAGTGATATATAGTCCTGTTCTCACACATAGTCACAGGTACAGAGAGAGTCTTCTTCCTGAAGAGGGTGTGGACAGCAGCAGCTCAGCTATGTTTTGAGCTGCAGCCACTGAAACAGAACTTTTATAACAGGGCCAATAAAACAGGAGTTGTACAGTCATGGTGAAATAAACCATTTTTGCAGTTTTTTTGACCAGAAAGTTTAAGACGCTTTCTGGAGGTGTGAGACTTTCATGAAATTGCAAGTAAGAGGCACAATATGGGACATTAAACAATTAGCTAGCTAACTGGAAATCTGAGTGAGCAGCTACAGTGGGTTTAACTGTATGAACATATTTTTTTTCATATCAGTGAGGCATCCAGTATTTTTCAGAATGAGGGTGACACTGAAATTAGGGCGGAACAATATAAAGCAAAATTTAAAACATTGCAAAAGCTTCAGTTTAGGATATAGGTTGTGCAGCATGTCTGACACAGAGTTTAAACTTTTGTGTCAGTGGCTTCATGTCATTCTGTGACAGTTACACCATTGAATGTCACATTTTGAATCTGTTGCGCATCAAATATTGAACTCAAGCCAAAAATTCTATCCCAAATCAAATTTCAACATTTGCCAGAAAAATCGCAATTAGATGTTTCCCCCAAATCATTCAGCCCTACCTGTTGTCGTGTGACCTCCATGCATACTTCTTATTAGCAGCCTTCATGTATTCATGTGTTTCTCTTTATAAGGTGGAGGAGGCAGACCAGATCTACCTGCTCATGAAAGAGGACTATCGGATCTCTAGGAATGTGCGTCTGGCTTGGTTCCTTGGTAAACTTAATCAAGTCATCTGGCCTGCCTCACAGCCTGAAGTGGTAAGTTTATGCAGCCTCTTATTCCCCTCTCCTCTTTTTTTCTAAGATGGAGAAGCGGCTAATGGGCTGCTGCTCCTGCTGAAAGCGGTAGATATATGATATACCACCCTCTAGATATACCACTGGAGGGGTGGTATATCATTAATATGGTGTGTTGCTGCACTGAGTGCCTTCTGAGTTGCTGCTTGCCACTTGTATTCTGCTGTCTTTGTGTGGTGTTTTACAGTCATATGATGCTTGATTGGTTGGTATTAAGGGTTAAATGGGGATTTTAGAAGAAGCAGAAAACTTGTCCAGTGAGGTTGGGGCTGATTGATTGAAAGTAGTTCTACTGACATCTGTACACGTTGTTTACTGTGGATGTAGATTTCTCAGAGTAACAAGGCAGTTTTTTTCTGGATAGAAATGTTAATATTTAATACTGTAAATATTGTGTTTTGCAAAAACAAAGAACTAAAATTTATTCACATGTATTTTGTTGTTGAAATTTCAGAACCTGATATCTAGGCTTAATAGCCAGGTACCTCTAAGACGGTCATTCTTGTTTTGTTTCACCTATGTGCTTTCCATCACTTTTGGTGAAATTATAAATAAAATGTTCACACGATCAACCGCAGCATAAACAGTATAAATCCTGGTAATACTTATATAAGACACGTATGTTGAGCTAGTTTTAAGATAAGCAAAGTCTGGAAAGCCGTCACACAAGGTTAAAAAAAAGCATTACAGAAGTTGAAAAATGTCTGACAAATCGTAAATGTTATGACTAGTGAGTCACTGACATTCTGTTTGACTCTCACTTTACTCACAGCTGAACTCAGAAAATGAACTGGACTTGCTGAGCATCTTACCTAAAGGATGGCAGCCAGATTTCTCCCCCAACACCTACCCTTGCATATTGATGCCGTCCACTCGAGCCACCTTCCTGGCCCGGAGATACCGCTTCATCATCGAGCTGGACCTCAGCCCCTCCACAGGGATTGTGGTAAGACTTGAACTGTCTAATGGTTGTTGGATTGCTTCCTGAATGAACTCAGGTGACACACATTTCGATTGAACAGTGGTTATTAACCTCATATATACTCTTCAGTAGTGTTCTACTTATTTGCTGTTCTTCACTGTGGTAAAATGTGTAGTTTTAGGTCCTTAATGTCACACAATATCCAACTCTCCAGCAGTTTCATTTTCTGCGCCTGTCACATGTTTACTCACTGTGGGCTCATTTTGCAATATAAAGTCCTGCACCTATTTGAATTACTTATTTTAGAAAATTACAAAAAAAACTTGAAATCAACATTTTTCTTCGTGCCCACAAGTGAAAAAATAGTGACTCTACAAAAATGTAAATATTTTACGACTTTAATTTGTTTCCATACTTGTCTTCTATCTGCTTTGTTTTGTGCAGTACCTGTATTTCAGCGGAAAAGTCACTGAATTTTTGCCGTGTGATTGTTTGTCACACCTGAGAAACTAATGGTTTCACAGTTGCGTCGGGGAGCACAGAATTTTTTTTTTTTTCCAGAATCTGATTAGAACAATTTATCTTTTAAGAATATTTATTTGAGACACATGGAGTGAAGTGATTTTCATGATATTTTTATGATTTGCAGCCTAGTTTGGTCAAGTTTGTTGTTCAGTTACTGTCTAAAAACTAAAATTTCCCCAATTTTCTTGATTTTTACTATTTCCAGCTGTGACAAATGGTGTCATTTTAGATTTTCTTTATGTTTTTAAACACAGTATGTCCTTTAAACCTGCAGGTAGGATTTTGTTTTCAGAGGGTTCAAACTTTACATGACTTCTGCTGCATTGCTTCTGAATTTTTGTGGTGTTCAACTTTCACTGGCCTTCAAAAACTGATAAAAATGTTAATATCCTTTGTATAGGCAGAGACTATCAGAGGAGGACTGTTAATTTGCAATTGGCAAAACCCACTGAGCTGCTTCCTCAGCTGGCACAGCGGAGTTTCGGTGGCCAGACTGTAAAATGAGAGCGACAGAGAGACTCCATCAGGCTCCATTGCTAATGGATTTGAGAGAATTAAGCTCTAATTAAAGACGTGAGCATGAGGGACATTCCACTGATGCATACAGAGTGAATTCAGTGACTGGGTCAAATGGTTACTTGTACTATGAAGAATGATGATCGCACAAAGGATTATCACCCACTCTGCAGATCCTCTCAGCTCAACAAAACATTTGAACGACTTCATTGTTCTGGTTTAGTCTCACAGCACTGCTATAGCTTCTAATATTGGTATGTGTCCTGATAGTGCAGGATCAATCATGGTCTGATGTGGCTGGACAGAGGCTTTAACTGTGTCTCAGCCTGTCATTCACTTTGTCTTCATCATTCACATCCAGCAGTCATGAGTGTCAGCACTGTTTAGGTATGTTTGTAAATACAGTAAAAATGTCATGATGGGAATTAAAATGAAACCATCTGTGTATAAATGACTGTTCCTGGGAAATAAACAAAACAACTAGTTGAAGCACGGGCACAGGACACATACTGTAACAGATTGAGGAGTATACTGGACATCCAGGCAATACAAAGCAGCATAGGATTGTTACTAACCACACATTGGATCATTGAAATCTTTGGTATTTGACATGTGTTTTGTTTTCTGTCCTACAGGATGACAGCACAGGAGAGATGATCTTTGATGAGGTGTTTCACGCCTTATCGAGGTGTCTGGCTGGTCTGGCTCAACCTTTTAAAGTCCCTGGAACTGATCAATTTTTCAAGCCCAAAATCTTCGTCACCATCTTGGCATATTCATCAATTATCGGCCTCACTTCACATCAGGTATAGCAGTAGCTTGCATGTCGTCCTGTTATTTTTGCACAGTATCAGAACTACTTTAAAAGCTCAGCAGCATAAAATGAAATCTGAAAACAGAATGTCTTAAAGAGTAATCCAACAGTGAGTTAAAAAGCTGTTTTTCTGTAATTGGATGAATGTGTGTTTCACATCTGACAACAGCCTGCATCACTGTGGGGTGTAATCAGACGTTTGCTCTATTACACCAAGTTGAAAATCTGACGATTATTTCTGTTTCTCCATTTTCCAGCTTTGATCAGTGTGTAGTTTTATTCACTTTGTAAAGATAAAGTGCTTTTCAAATCCACCAGTAGGTTTTGGGGTTCCAAAGGTTAATGAGTATTGCAGTTACTATATTGTTGTTACTAACTACACTGTAACTTAAACTAAACTCAACAGAGTTGCACATATACCGTAGTTGTCACCTTTGGCTTTACTTCTCTTTAGTCACAGGCTCTGATTATTTTCTACACATGGCTGATTCTTCTGATCACAGATCCCTAATGCTGATGTTTAACTAAGAATGTTGCTGTATTTCACTGACAGTCTTGATGTCCTCTGCAGGTTTTGGTACAAGGATGCCAGCTGGACAAAACAGACCTTGATGAGTTCCTACATCACATCTATCAGCAGCTCAGAGCGCTGGAGAGCAACATTGCAGAAGTCCTACATCAGCAGCACGAACTGGTGAGTGCAAAAGCAGTATTTACACTGTCTTCTCAAAATCTGCTCTGTAGGTGAGAAATTTTGATTGGTAAAACAACAGATCCTATAATGTTTCATTAAAAGTAATTTAAACACTTCTGTATTTTCTTTCTGTCAACAAAGTCCAAGAACACACTTACTTGTGTAAAGATGTAAGGCATCAGCCTTGTGTGTTTTCGTCTTGAGCTGATAAGGATAAAAACAATGTCTTACCTGTGATTTTCAGTCTGTGGAGCCAGCACAAAGCTCAACTCCACAGAGCAACAACCTGGATGACCAGCCCTATAGGAAGCAGGGCATTTCCATGGTGTCAGCTGATATGGGTTTGGTCAGTATGGTTCGCCAGGGCATCCTGGCCCTGCAGCTGCTGCCTCCAAACTCCAGTGCAGGTAGGATTGCTATTTAGGTGCTCGTTTAAGTGCGTGCCCAAAAGGTCAAGAGTTGAATCATTGCTGAGTTGCTAAATTAGTTACTTGAACCTCTTCAAATACATCCTCTGTTGACCCCTCTGCCGACCGACCAGCTTTTCCAGAAACTGCATTTCATGAAAAATACACAACGACCTCTGTCTGTAGTTGCGTATTTACAAGGTGTCTGTAAATACACAACTGCGTGTTGTTAATATTTTGTTAAAATATTAACAATCTTAGCAAAATTAAGGCTGTTAAATTTGTTAGAAGATCTTAGGTGTTTGGTTTTTCAGGTATTTTTTTTTTTTATTATTCATAACCTTGCCTCAGCGAGTTTGTCTGCTAAAAAAGAGATTGAATTTGCTTTTTTATAATGTGTAATTATGTAGCAATATCACAAAAAAAGGTCCCTTTACATGTGATGAACTAAGAAATGCATTAGTAAAATGCACAACAGGAGTAAAAAATGTGACAAGACCAAATAATGCTGAGAAACTGCTCAAGGTTCAAGGGATTAATGGACATGTGTGTGTCAGAGACTCTTGTGTTTGAGTATTATTTATCTTTTTGCCTTATGTAGTATAGGAACCTGTACATCAAGTTTGTTCATAACAGTATTTTTGAAGTGGCAGGTTTAGGATTGTGTTATTCCTCTG
This sequence comes from Dascyllus trimaculatus, assembly GCA_024666655.1. NCBI lineage: Eukaryota > Metazoa > Chordata > Actinopteri > Pomacentridae > Dascyllus > Dascyllus trimaculatus. The sequence goes on from CM045446.1 coordinate 19,306,769, forward strand.
TCTGGCCCCCAACTCCATTTTGAATATTCGGGATACCCCTGTGCTACACAGTATGATATTCTGTTTCATTTCATTGTAGTGTTGACATGATGAGTCATCCAAACTCGGTTAACAGCACACACTTTCTGACAGTCTGTCTTTAAAAACAATGATACTCTTGACCTTAGTTGTTCTCATGTGAAATGACAGAAATATTGTGCGGTGAATGAAAACTGAGAGCTAAGGAGAGACGTTGATAGCCTTATATACCCTTATATAATACAAGATGATAGGACACTATAATTAATATGATAAAATCAGTAATGTAACTTGTGTGTGTTTCAGGTATCATTATAATCACAGATGGAGTCACAAGTGTTCCTGATGTAGCCGTGTGTGAAACTTTGCTGAACCAGCTCAGGAGTGGAACCATTGCCTGCTCTTTTGTGCAGGTAAAGACGATAAGATCCTGATGTTTTCAGCTTTATGTTCTATGCTAGTCTTATATGCTGGTTGTGCTGAAAACTAGGATAGATTTCAGAATAAGTTTGCATGTCTGTGTGTGCAGGAACAGTCGGAGGGATTCTGTAGCAGAAATGAGACATTTAGGAGCTGTTGTAGTCTCGTGCTGTTCCTCTTTGAGTTATGCTGGTCTATTTCCAGGTTGGTGGTGCGTACTCTTACGACTGCAGCTTTGGCTACATCCCCAACGTAGAGCTGATGAAGTTCATCTCCTTAGCCACCTTCGGCTCGTACCTGCCCAGCTGTCCTGAAGTGGACCTGAACAGCCAAGAGATGAATGCCTACCACAAGGCCTTCTTAACATACTCCTTCCTCAAGACCCCTGAGTCGATGAACTCCGAGTACTTCTGTGGTGAGACAGCTTTGTATACTATAAGCCATGAAACAAATTCTGATATTACTTGACACACTGCGTTTGTATGATTTGCACTTCTGAGTTATCAACCTCCTCAATTATACATGTGTGTAAAATACTCATAGTTTTGTTTTGGTGCTGTAGGGAAGCTACATCAGTATATTGCTACCACAGTAGAAACAGAAAAAAGAACCAGTGTTAAAATATAAAATGAAAAGGTTAAGATTATTAAGACACATAAACTTTTTTTAAAAACTGATCTTGTTTCAACATGAAATTTTTTACACTGTGCCATGATAACTTACATTGGGTAACACTTACGTTTAAATAAGGAATCAGCCTGCAGAGAGCAGATAAATTGGAGAATGTTGCTGATGTGCACACTTTGATTTAGTTCTGCTTCATGCTTGGGTTGAGACATTGTGAATTTCTGCACCCTTTCCTTTACTGCAACTAATATCCAACTTGTCCATCATCCACTGTGAAATGCTGTTATGTCTTAGCCCACCCCGAGCGTTTGTCCTCGTTGGCCCACATGAGAAATGGTTTAGAGATGCTTCTCATCCTCTGAGACACTATTAGACAGCCTTCTTTTGACAGGGCTTTTGATCATTGGAGTTTTGTGCTCTTTATTCAGTAAACTCTGTCCGTGTGATGAAGCTGCTTTTCTATTTCTCAATGAAAAAAGCTTTATGTATGGATCTTCTGATTGTGTGCTCAGTGTTGGTGCTTTGGATACAACTGATCCATTATCCTCGAAGTGTTTTAGAGCTCCATTCACTGCCCCCTGTCTTTGCAACCTTTGCTGCAGCTGTGATGTGACGCCGAGCAAGCCCCTCTTTTCTCAGAGTAACACTTTGACTTAACGCCATGTCTCCCATTATCACAATGTTCCTTAGTCACCAGTCCTCTGCTGCAAACGTGAGGTCCAGCAATATTTCTATCAGATGAACAATGGCTCTAGGTTGATTTATTTGATCAAGCCTCTGATCAGTCGATCAAATTCAGTGGAGTGGCTTCTGAAAGGACACAAGTCAAAGAAATCTGACCTTTTTACGAGGGAGTTAACATGCCACTAAAATGATTGGTTTAACTGATGATCAAAAAATAGAGCAGAATCTAAAATATTTCTTCTTTAGTTTCAGCATCAGAACTTCCTTTTACATCTTTCTAAATCCTCAAGCTTTAAATGAAAATATGACAGATTTCCTTACAGATACAGTAACATACTCTGATTCTTGGTCATTCTGTCATCAGTAGCAACGGACAACCATCATTTTACAGTCATTTTAATTTGAAAAAATAGTCACGAGAACTACGGGAAGAATATTTTATTCTTAAATTTATTTGTGTTACTTTACCAAGACTGTCCAACGCAGGGAGCTTTCTACAGTGGATGTGATGCTTTAGACATGCTTTTTGACAAAGCTTTTGCATATATTATAACAATAGTAATTAATATAATTAAATGTATCTATGTGATACCTGTTTCTGTCATTATTTTTTGTCCGTTGCATTGACATTTCATTTTTAGCCATTATGATGATCAAACTGACTGACTGCTTCACTATTTTGCAGTTTCCCAGCACAAACTGTTCAATGAGCACCTAGTGTCAGCCAGTGGTAACCCTGCCCTGGTCATGAGGAGGAAGAAGCACACAGAGAAAGAAGTCCACGCTCATTTAGTCAGTGTGGTGTCAGTTCGATTGAGGGAGGGCTACACCATCAGAGAGATCAGCCTTACCAAAGGTAAATTTCTGTCTTTGACAAAATTTAAGAGCTAACAGCTTTGAAAAGACAGTGCTGTGGTTATTTTTGCTGAGAATGAAGCTCCTGGTGTCTTTAGGTGGGACTCAGCTGGAGGTGAAGCTGGTGCTGTTATGGAAGCACAACATGCATATCGAGTACCTAGCAGCTGCCTCCTGGCCACTGGATCCTTCAAAGAGAACCACTAGGGTGGAGGTGACGATGGAAGGAAGCTATGACATTTTGCACGACATCAGCTGCACCCAGAGGAAACCCATCACCAGTCCGTACCGCACGTCCGTCATCCGCCGCTTCTGGAACACACTGCAGAGGTAATGCGACTTTTTCAGGAGGAGTTGAGACACTGTTGTATTCCACTAATGAGGGGTGTGCTGTTGTCTAACTCCATGTGTATTGTGTCCTTCCAGCATCAACCAGACGGATCAGATGCTGGTGCACCTCCAGTCGTTTAACTCAATTCCTGAAAACTACACAATTCCTGAGAGCACCAAAAATGGAGTTCCTCTGTTCTACATCCCTCCTGGCTCGACGACTCCGGTACTGTGCAATACTTCTTTGATTGTTCTCAAACAATATGGTAGGAACTTGGGACAGAGACAAGTAAACTCTAGTAAAACATTGGCTAAATATCTAACAATTTGTTAGCTTTTTATGAAAGTGATGTGGCTTTTGTATGGTTAACCCTCTGAAACCCAAGCAGTTTCTAAGCATATTCTGCTCTTGTCTCATTTTTACTCACTGTGGACTAATTTTTCACCGCAACAAAAAGCTCTGCACTCTATGAAAACAGCATGGCAATTGCTAGAAGTAGAGAGAAGTCAAAAATGTCTTTTGTGCCATGCAAACACAGTTATAATGCCATGAATCATAATAACAGAAATTTGAAAATTGGATTTCTTTGATTAGCTGTTTTGTAAAATTGTAAAACAACGTAGTATCAGCATGTACAACTTTTTCCAGTTACCAAAAGGTGCTACCGATACTTAAAAAGACATGGTGGCTTTACATGCTGCAGATATTTTACTTAGATTTTAAATTTGTTTCCATATTTTTTTCAGTCTGCTGATGAAGTTGAACTTTGTGTTTTCTGTTTGTTTACCTCCTTTAACTGAATGATCTCCTCCCCCTGCAGGTCTTGTCTTTGCAGCACAGTGGATCCAAAGACTCCTCTCAGTCCCAGTTTGCATCATACTGGAAACCCATCCTCTCAATGGATGCCAACTTCTGGCAGAGATGGCTGCACATGCATCGCATTGCTATCATCCTTGAACATGACATGTGAGAAACATCTAGCTGTATTTTACTAGGCATGGATGTTTTGAACAGCCTGGACCTGGAAGTCTAATCGTTTAGTCGTCTTATCAGCTGTATTTGTTTACTGTTAATTCATTGTCATGATAATTTTGTCCCTCCAGACCTGTCCCTAAACACCTGCACACAGCTGGAAACAACGGACGCTACAGCACCATTCAGTGTCGCATCTCCCACTCTGCCCTCACGTCCCTGCTGAGGGACTGCAGCAGCTTTGTGCTGGTGGAGGGTTACTCATACGTTAAACTCATATACAGGTAAGACAGTAGACACAGAAAAAACAATGCTGATAGCTGTTATTTTCATTTTCAGTTGGAAAATAAGACTGTAGAAGAAACTAAGTAGTCCATGCACTGGTTCCTGCCACAAAGATCATTTAATTCGGTCATGATCATGGTGACGTCAGCATGGGCTTATTTTTCATTTCCTCTTCCCTCAGGAAATTTTAACCTCACACTTAATGTTCTACATTTTGATGAATCTTTACACACCAATTTGTGCCTTTTCTGCTTTCATTTATTGTCAAAATGTCTATTTATGTAAAGGAAAACACTAAAGTCATCAAAACATAATGGCATGTATATGGATCTAAAAAACCCATCAAGAAATGCCAACTTCATTTTGAGGGGATAACAAATTGATAATAAAAGTAATCAGTGTTTCTTCCACACGAACCTGCAAACTTCCAAAGCCCAGTGCATAGCATGTTTTGTGTTTTTAAAAGCAGAGATTCACCCTTTTTGTGGGAAATAATCCTGGGATAAACTAAGACTCACTTACTTCTGCAGTTCATCTGACCAGCCTCCCACATCCTTCTACCTTGTTCGTCTCATCTCCAAGACGCCCTGCATGGTGCTGCGCCTGGGCTTCCCCATTGGTACACCAGCCCATGTTAGAAACAAGGTACTAACAGTCACACACAGTCTGGATTGAATAAATTGTCTGTGGCACTTTTTGCAATACAAACAGATGTCGCTGGACCAAATCTCATCTTTGTGAGGATGATGGTGTTTGTTGTTTGCTGCCAACTGTCAGAGAGGTCTTGCTTGCACTCATGAATTGTGTAGTATTTAGTGCTTTAGTGGAGTGTCCTGTTTTTGAATATGTAGAAAAATAATAGAGCCCTAGGTATGCATGTTGTGGCATGAAAATGAAATAGAAAAACCCTTTTAATAGTTGGAGAATCAACAGGTAACTTGAGAAAACAGTCTTAAAAATTGAGTTAGCCATTCCTGAGAGAGTTTGTTGACATTTGGATTTAAACACACCCCTCACTTCAGTACTCAGAGGCCTTGCTGCTGTTGTCTCTGTTTCATCAGATTGTGGATGAGCTGCGAGAGCAAATCCTCAAACTTCGCTTCCCTCATCGTGTTCAAAACAAAGAAGCGACGCCAAAGACCAAGAGGAAGATTGTTGGCCATCCTTCTCCATCTAAATCTCCCTCCATCCCTGCCCCCAAACCTGCGCTGTCAGACAGACCTTGTGTGGTGGTGCTCAATAAGCCTCTGGAGAAGCTGCTCATACGGTCAGTCAGATCATCATAGTAAGCAGAGGAGCTGGGCTTTTGCTATAGAGCTCAGTATGCCTGACACTTACTTTGATTTCGAACTTTTCCGTAGCCCTTGAAGTACTTAACTGTGACATGTGTGGAAACTAAACCAAATCAAGCTTCAGCTATTTCATCAAAATCACTTTATGCCACATGATTCGTTTAGATGTTTGCCAAAACAAACAGTTTGTGCTAAATGGATTTTGTAGAAAACTAAAAATTCTGTGTTTGAATTTGGAATTTTTGGCTGAACTGCAGGCTGTGTTTACACAAAGCAGACAGGAGACTAATATGAAAACAAATGAAAACTGTCAGTGGTGAAATATCTGTCATCTGTGATGTACCGTTCTGTTGAGAAAATGAACCACGTCTAAGGTTAAAATCCTGCTTTTTTATCAAATCTATTTTAAAATTCACTGAAAATGTATTGGGTACCTTACCCAGATTCTGTAAAAAACAAAAAAATCCATGTTCCTTAGTGCAACAGTGAAGCCATTAGTGACTCAGCTGCAGTCAAAACAGGAACTTTTTAGCTGTACTGATTTGCTCACACAGCAGGTAGGATGAAAATATGAAAACAAGTTGAAAATAGCTATAGCATGTGTAAAGCCACCATTTTTTTCGAGCATTGGTCACACTTGTTGGCACTTGGAAAATAGTTGGACAGGTTGATTCCATTTTTTATTTTTATTTTTTTTGCATAAAATAAGTAAAAGATATTTAACTTTTACTTTTTTTCTTCTTTTTTTCCTTTTTATGGTTTATGGCATCATCACTGTGTCATACTGCACATTAGATATATCTGAATTCCTGTGACTTTGAGCCATGGTTGTGCTGTTTCCACAGAAGTGCTAGTCTTTATATTGCAGTAAGACAAATGAGCCTACAGGGAGTAAAAATGAGACAAAAACATTTAGAAATTTCTTGGGGTTCAGAGGGTTAAAACTAAGCTCCAGGAATGTGTTTTCTGAGTAAAAGGAGGCTGCCAGCTGAACACATTTTGATGAACTGTCTTTGCAGGTATGAGAAGCTACCGCTGGACTTCAGGACTCCCTTTATTTTCAACATGGAGAACTTCCCGCTGCCCTCCAACAGTACCATGCCCCTCAGCATGGCGGCCAACCGGACGGCCTCGTCCACCCTGGCGTCTCTGTCCCGGTACTTCCTGCACCAGCGGTGGGTTTGGGCCGTGCAGAGCAGCCAAGGACCAGCGGTGGCCATCCAGGCTGTGGCCCACATCCTGTCCATGCTATCTGAGTGAGTTCACACGTGTGATACTTCAAGTTTGTCCACATTAATGTAGCATTTTGGGTTTGCTCTGATAAAGAACACATTTGCTTTTCAGTATCAGAAAGTATTTTCTTTGATTTTACATTATTAAATGTATCTATTTGCAAAATGTCTAAAAAAAGAGTACATTTTATGGTCTGTGGGATTGTGTAGGATTCACCTTTCACAAATACTGTATTATAGTATGGAATCCAGCTACAGAGAGAAGCAGGCCTTTATCTGAACTGTTTATTATACAGTGACCCCGTATTTCTAGTTTCCCCTGTTTGTATATTCGCAAAAATTATATTTAGTTATATTTTACTGAGAAGTCTCTGCTCTCTCATTTGTTGTTTTATTTTGCTGTTGAGTAGCTCTGTGTATTCGTTGTCTTGATAAATTCAGTATATTAATTTCAACAGAATTCACTTTCCGCAGTATGAGGTCAGTTATGTCTCACTCAGCTGCTCTCACTTCCTGTTTTCGAACCAAAATGCTGTTTTCGTGCAATAATTATTTTCACTCTGACTCTGTTAAGCTACTGTGAGTGAAAGACAATATGTTCCTCCAAAGACCTGGAGCGTAGAAGTGATTGAAACCAGTTACGAAAGACAACACTAATGAGAAACTGTGTGAAAGTCTGATTAATCTTTCTGTTTCTACAGTTTTTAGTCCTGATAAATGGAGTCATTTTGGTGATTTAAAAAAAAATATTGCGTACCCTTTGAAACTAATGACAAACTTTGATTCAAAGGGTTAAACCAAAACAATCGTTGAAGTTCTTGTTAGTACAGATAGTTACTGCTTTCCTGATGCTTTGCAATGATAAGGAAAGAGTTCAACATTAAATTCTGGATCAGAAAAATGTCTGCACACTTTTACACTCCAAATTAGAACGTACATTTTTTTCAGAGGTAATGCGTTGATGTAAACGAATAAAGGCTTTTTTGACAGAGATAGTTCTGAACTCAGATCATTATAACCTGCTGGTGAGACGGGTCATTCCAGACATATCTACCGTCATATTTTTCTATTTGAGATCTATGCTGCAGTTTGTATTTTGGTCTTTGGGTGTTGAGCACAATTTAAAAAAATTAAAGCATTGTCATGACCAGTACTTGATGTATATTTTTACATAATGTTTTTGTATTACTACCTCATTTATTTCCTGTTATACATTTTTCTGTTTTTCTCAATTTGATAGTTTTGTGGGGTTTTTTTTACTTTTTGTGGTTTGTTTTCCCTCCTGCTGAGTTTCGTCTATCATTGATTTAGGGTTAGGTTGTGTGTGTATATATATTTATTTTCTCTTTTCACACAGACCGTTGTCTGGCAGTGTATAAAGAAATCTGATTTAAGATGGGAACTTTATATGTTTTGTGGCAACGACTGAAAATCAGTTATGAGCAGTTGAGCACTGCCACAACTGCACTGTATTCTTGAAGCTTCTTCTGGATCGCCTGGTGTCTCTGGAGTACTGTGATCGCCCTCTTGTGGTGTTTTTTTTTTTTTTTTAAGCCGGCAGATGATAATGATTTCAGCTGATTACTGCTTTCATAAGAAATGCCTTTTTTCTCTTTAATTCTTGCCTGAGGAAGGTCTTTTAGATCAAAGTGTTGCCTTTGAAGAGAATGCTTTAAAAGAGGATTAAATCAGTTATTTGGAGCCTGAGGAGTGCAGACCTTATTCTGACCTGTAGTTACAATTTTTTGTCTTGCATCTTAGTTGGATGTGCACACACTGGGGATCTCTCAAACTTTAATTTCTGAGCAAAGTAATTCAGAAAGTGGGGCCAGAGTTTTAATATTTCATTACAGAAACAGTTATTATAACATAATAATAGCTGTTTCATCTGTGTTGGTTTAATGTCACATAAATAGCTTTGTTGATTTTTTTTTACTAAACCTCTTCTAATGTCTGTGCAGGATTCGTATTTCAGAAGGCTTTCACTTTGCAGCCAGTGGTGAAGGCATCATTAACATGGTGATCGAGCTGCCAATGAAGGTAAAGAACAGCAGATCCTGGTTTGATGTTCAGAGCTGTTTATGTGTGTTTGTGTGCAGGTGATTTGTGGTCATCGTATGTTTCCACTGAACTTTGTTTCTGTCTTCAGGGGATGTCAGGTGACACGGACAGAGAGAGTCACTCTTGTATCGTCCAGTATATCCTCTTTCCACCTCACTCTACCTCAACCAAAGACAGGTAATAATCATCTGCATAGAGCACTTATTTTAAAAACAGTGATCAGAATGATACATGCATGGGGTGGGAAAAAAATAGGACTGACTCTGTGTACATTTTTCATGGACAGATATTCTTTGCAGCATTGGTTTGATCTGTAATTTTTCAGCCTTTTATCTTTTGTGGGTTCCAGCTTCTCCACTGATGATGACAATGACACTGAGGTGGAGGCTGTGGACTTGGACACTGAGCTCAATCTTGTGACTGAATGCTGGGTGGAGCCACAGAGTGGCACGGTGATGAACTGCATGGATCAGCATCGCCACTTCCAGGGCCTCAAGTACCAGGAGATCCCTCAAGCGGTGTGTATAAAACTGGTTCATAGAGCAGCTTATCCAAGAGTAACAGACACTCATTAGTGAAAATCTGTGTGTTCTGAAAGCTCATTTTGTCGTTGTAACAATGTTTTATTGGAATAATGTTGTTTAACATTGACCTGCTGTGTTGTTTTAGATCTTTCCGAGGGATCTGGCCTGTATGTCCACCATGATGACCTTTGAGTATTTGAGCCAGCTGTGTCAGAATAAAGACCAGGTGTGTTCACTGCCAGCTGGACTCAAGGATACGCGAGGTAACAGCACTTCACTTTAAATGCACCTCAAAAAAAAGTAATTTTCACGACCCTGATTCCATAATTACATCAAGAGACATTTGACACTGACCCGTCTCCTGCAGTTTTTCATTGATTAATTTACACTTGCCATTTTTTGAGTGCTGTTGAGGGTCCAGTTAGTGACATACAAAACTAATTTTCCACAGTAAATAGCTTAGTAAGTTGATGGATGTGTTTTCTGTGTGTTCACAGGAGACGCCCCGAGCTCCGAGGACAGCATTCAGATGGTTCCTTTCCAGTTCGACCTCGTTCAGCTGCTTCCAAAGTGCCAGCAGGTTGAACTCTTCTTCCTCACATTCAGCACAGGTACTGTGTTCATATGATCCATTTACACTGTTTACTTCAGCAGTTACAATAATTTAAACATATGCTGTCCTGAAAGTTAAAATGAAATTAGAAAAACACAGGCTCATTAAGTCTGTGAAAGTCACTGAGTGTATCTTTCCTTTCATGCTCAGCGACGGAGAATGAGGAGCAGATTCGCAGCTCGCCCTGTCTGCCCAACGAACTCCTGCTCAGCCTCTTCCACAGCAGCCTGGAGCATGAGCTTAGTGACAGGGAGATCCCATTAGCGGTCAGCGACCACACCGCCTTCATGCAACACATCTTAGAGCGAGAACGAGATGGCCACATGGCTCCTTTCTCTTTACCTGTTATCAAAGGTCAGTGCATGTCTCTGAGGGAAATCTGGCTGGTCAGTGACACTTTTCAAAGCTGTACTGCCACATTACCAGACCTACTTGGATTTTAGGTGATGACATGGACCTTCTGGTGTCCAATTTTATCATATATAGATGAGTCACTATGGCTTTCTGTGTCATCTGTTTTGTGTTCCAGAGGAGTGTGTGAAGCCTCCAGACCGACAGGACACTATGACTTCATTCCACACCACTGGCAGCAGCAAAGAGGTGATGGGATCTACAAGCACTTTACAGGTAATCAAAATGACCTTATTTCAACAAATGTGTACAGGGCGCTTTTTGTACTAAATCCATTTCAAAACCCATACACATGAAAACCAGGCACATGTGAAGAATACAAGCTCACAGAACAGGGTTTGTGAGTGAAACACTATCATCGTAAGAGAGTTTTTCTTCAGGCACTTGTTTCACCCCCACCACATTCTCACAACTGTTCAACATTTGCTCGCTTGTTAAGATGATATTTGAGTCTTTGGAGGTGGGGATAGAGGTGGTCTCTGAATTTTTTTCCCATATTTTTCCTCACTGTCACCTACTTTTTTAAAGCAATATAAAGTCCTGCACCTCTATGTAAACAGCACAGCCATGGCTAGAAGTAGAAATAACTCAAAACTGTCAAGAATTTCTTTGAATACTACTTTAACAAAAGTTTTTAAAAACTCAACATGTGCAGGATTTTTCACTTACCACTTACATCTTTAATTTGATTCAGTACTTATCCCCTCCTTCTCTGAGTAAACACAGCCTGCAGTTCATCCCATATTAGATGAAAAGTCCCTCAATTTTTCATCAGCTGAGACATGAATGGCTTTACAATTGCACAAAGGAGTGCAGACTTTTTTGAGCATCTGGTTAATGAAAATTGTCCATATTTGTCAATTTTTTTGAGACGCGTAAAAAAAAGGATTTTGAGGAAATATCACCATGTGAAGCTTAGATTTTCTCGACAGAGCCAAAAGTCATACATGATAATTAAGGACTGTCAGAAAGTTGAAAATTCAGCACCTGTTTTTACAGTTTCTTGCTGTAATAAATGGTGTGATTTTAGCAATAAAAAAAGCAGCACACCCTTTCAAACCTGCCATATGATTGCTGTCATTTAAAATAAAAGTTGTGTTATATTATCAGTAGTGCTGTCAAAAATATCGCGTTATTAACGCGTTAACGCAAATAAATTTTAACGGCGTCAATTTTCTTATCGCGAGATTAACTCGGGCGGGGGTGGGTGGGGCGGGGGCATGGTTGACAAGGTCGAGGGCGAGGTGTTCGCCGTCCGACAGGATCTCCTGCTGGTGGTGGTACAGCAGCAATATTCTCGCTCGCCTTTCTGTTGGCTCCTTTTCTGCGTCCCGAACCGCGTGCTGCTGATGTAGATGCTCAGCCAGGCGACGGCGGCCTGGGGTGCGCATGACGATTGACAAGACCAAAGTTATCTGTGTGTGTTGTCAGAGTGAACTGAGTTATCATCGTAGCATATCTAGTCTGTAATACCACGTGATGGACAAACACAGCTGACGCGAATTCTCCACCTCCTCCTCCTATAAAATGATAATTCAAGGGACATTTAGAATAGATAGAAAATGTGCGATTAATTTGCGATTAATCGCGAGTTAACTATGACATTCATGCGATTAATCGCGATTAAAAATTTTAATCGATTGACAGCACTAATTATCAGATATACTTATAAAACCCAGGAAATTAGAATTAAAGGCCGGTTTCTAATAGAAGCATGTCTGAAGTGGTTTTTCAATAGCTCTGATTCTTTCTGCAGCTGAGGTAAGTGAAGGCCCCGAACACAGTATGAGAATGTACGTGAGATTGTCTTCATGTTTTTTAAGTACTTTTAAACTGAAAATCTGCAGTGAGAGCTGTGACAGGAGCTACATTTAATAAAAAGTTCAGTAATAAACTGAACTGTATTTCCTCCTCCTGTCTGGCAGAGTTTCAGTAATGCAGACCTGGTGGATGAAGAGCCCCTGCTGTTGGAGAGGAGCTGCTCGATGCCACAGTGGAGGTGCTACGCCAAGTACATCAGCTCCCAGCAGCTCCTCCTCACCTTCCTCCCTGCTACCTTCACAGGTTAACCTTCAGCTGCCTTCACTCTAACATGGTTCTCATGTTTTATAGCTTATATTGCAAAAAGATTTAATGTTGATCCTGTGTTTATCATGCAGATGTTCTGATGCTGATGGCGTCAGGTCTGGAGACGGAGCCTCGGAGTAACATCAGCACTCAGGAGGATGATACTCTGACTCCCAGCAACAAATCTCAGGCTGATTCCCTGTCTGGTTCCACTAGTGGCTTAGAGAGGTCTGAGTCTGGCCTCAGTCTGGCCAGTAAAATGCGACGGAGCTCCAGCAGTGGACACTTCACTGCCAGGTCACCTCTGCTCTCACCTGCATCAGAGGGCCTGGCTGGACCTGTCGACTCTCAGACCCTGGAACAGGAGAGCTGGGACAGCAGAATATCGGAGACAGAGACTGGGACACCAGGCTCAGGTCAGTCAAACGCTTTTCTGCAAGGTTGTAGTCAAAACCACACTTGTGTTTTCTGATCCAAAATGGTCTAAGGAACAATGTTAAACAGCGCTGTTAGCACATTTTACACACAAGTCAGGCTGATCACTCTGATGACAAAGTCTACTGTTCTAACTTGTCCAGATCTGGGAGAAAAAGAGAGAGTCCAGTTCTCTGAACCACAGAAGGCAGATTTCCACATCAGTTTCAGCAGGCAGGTCTCCCAGCAGAGCACCAGTGACAGCTGCCAGTTGAAGTGTCCAGTTTACGTCTATAACTGCTCACTGGAGCATCTGAAGGAGCAACTGGTACATCCCAACTCCAGCCGCCAGCCCAGGGACATCTTCTTCAGGTAGGATGTTCAACAGCAGACAGTCAGTGAAAGGTAGGGTCTAAATATTAAAAGACACACTATGTAACTGAGCCTTGGATTTTCATAAGGTGCAGTCCAGTTGTTAACCTTTGTGTCTCTGGTTGTCTTCACTGGTGAGAATAGAGCTCAAGATGCAGAATCCTGGGAGATGTATCAGCAGATGAAGTTCAGGTAGCACAGCTTGATTCTGTTTGTCTGCTCTCCTTCTCGGTGCTGCTCAGCTTTCACTGGACGCCTCTGAGAACTCAGGGATGCGCTTGTCTTCTGTAGAGTGGGAAGTGTCGCTTTTTCTAATACTGTAGGCTCCAAAGGCATTTTCCCTTCCCAGGCCTGTCTGCGCTTCCTCCTCGGGCTCATGTTGCTGCATACATAGAGCAGGTGCCAAGTCCATCGTCAGTGTTGTCACAAAAATGTGGGTCTAAATTAACTAAAGGTCAGCAGAGAGGAGCGTGGGTGCTTTTCAGTATGCTAGCTTATGCTTCCTTCCGTGCTCTCTCCCCACGTTCTCTCTCCGCCATCATGAGGGAATTTGCAATTACTTTTAATGCTTCTCAAGGAGACGACCAACCTCTGGAGGATGTTAAAGCGAGGAAACACCAGTGTATCCTACACAGAAGTGGCATAAATGCTACGTTTTCTTGGTTGTTGATCTGATTTGACATGTGACGCAGATGTGCAGTACATCATAAGTAACTGGCATTAGTTAGAACTAGCGAAGCAGTTCTTATTTGGTCGTTTCGGCTCCACCGTCCTCACATCTCTTTCTCATATCCTTGCCAGAAAGAGTTAAGATATTAGGAAGAGGCATGAGTGCTGAAAGGGAGGAGACACATTAGCATAATTAAATGCAGTCCCTGTGTTTACTTACTTTATGCAGTGTGCAAGGACTGCCCTGGTAGATAGATTAATTTTCTGGTCGTGTGCTTAACCGAGTTTTCTGTTTAGACTATTTGGTGGCAACAATTATTCATCAACAAGAATTAGGGAAACCAAGAAAGAGAGTTTTTATCCAAGACTATCATAGCATACGAGAGAGAGTGATCATCGATGCTGAAATGATAAATTATGCAGCCCTAATTTAGAGTTTAATTTATGTTTCGTTGTTGCAGAGCTGCTCTTCTTCCAGCCGACCATGAAAACAAGCATTTAGTGTAATTATGTTTTACACAGCTAATTTTGTTAATTGACAAAAAAAGTGAGGTCCTTGTACTTATTTATTTGTGACTTTATACCTCTACTCCACTATATTTAGGAGGAGCTCTGTACTTTCTTCTCCATGATGTTACTTCAACAGCGTTTGTCACTTATGAGATAAGAATGTGACACACTGGATGATATGACAAGCTTTTAAAATATAACACATTATTAAAGATTAAAGCAGTGGTTTCTAACATTTTTGGTTTTTTGACTTTTTGGTTTAACCAGTGGGAGAACCTCACAGACCGATGAGGAACCAGTTAATGAGATGATAACAAACTGGGCAACATGTAAAAATCAAACTGTGTTGGAATCATCTGTTCTGATAATAAACAAGCATGATTCGCTGAGCACTGGAGACAGTAAATGTGGAGTCAGATTATTCTGGTGGTACAATTCAGAGACCTTTATATCGTTATCTTAATCAAATCAGTAGAAAATCAGTTTGTTATCCTGACTTCTTGTCAGTCAAGTTAAAAGAGAATCACTATAGAAATAAATTAAAGTTGAAATTTTGCACGGAACTGTTAAGTCAACATCTGGAAGATGGAGTAAAATAGGAAAATACTACAAAAAGTGAATATTAAAATATCCTTAAAATTAACTTAAAATGTTAATTTGCATTAATTCATCTATTGAAGACAAAAAATAAGACACCTGATTTGGAGAATTATTAACTTATTCTTTCTTATTAAGTTTGACATGAATACTTTAAATTCAAGGTAAAGTATCTTTTTTCTATAATGGCAGTTATGCAGCAGTTTGTCTTGATTAACCATGGCAACTCTTTGTTACACAGACAGAAGCCCTCCTCTGCTGCTGTAAAAGCACCGTCTTTGGTGATGGAGCTCTTCTTTAATCTGTTTCAAGTTTCTTCCTCCCATTTGTCCTGATACATGATGTATTTCCCCCTAAAACCAGCACTTTAAGCGCTGCTGTGGCTTGTTGGCTTCTTTAATGTTGCTTACTGTAGTGCAAATCTGGGTCACAGCTCTAAATGCTTATGCAGATTTACATGCAATGGAATTGTCTGTATTTTAAAGTTACATAGATCAACATGAATTTGTTGAAAAGTATTAAATGAACTTTTGCTCCATGTGAGTTCAGCAGTTCCTTCATCTGCCTTTCTTACTGAGCTTGTTGATTTCCTCTGTGTTTGTGTATCCTCTGTTATTGTCCTTTTGCAGGTCTCTGTCTCAGGACCGCAGCAGTCCTTCTCCTTGGACAGACCTCCTGGCTCAGCCTCACAAACACAAGGAGCTGGCCAACTATTGCAGCCTCCTGCAGGAACATTACCACCAGAGCTACGTCAGAGGTGACACTCCCTCCACCAACATACACTCTGACAAATAACATACAGTCGCTTCAGGAAGTGTTCAGACCTCTTTGCTTTTTTCACACTAAATTGTGCTGTAAATGTAATCTTAAAAGAATAAAATGTTCCTTTTTTCCTGTCTGTGCACATTCGGTAATCCACACAGATAAAGCAATACTTGTTAAGATTTTTTTTGCAAATTTTGAAAATCTTTCAAGTGTTCAGACTGTTTGCTGTGACTCTGAACTGTGGTCAGATACATCATTTTTGTTTTAATAATCCTTTTTGTGTTGACACCTTGATTGGAGTCCATGTGAGAAAAATGTAATTGTTGTGGACCTAATGAAGACAGGTACACACTGGGTTTATCACGTCTCACCATTCACACTGCTTGTCATGATAAAAAAACCAAACCATGAACTCCAAGGGCTCTTTGTGAACCTCCACAGTAAAACTGTGGTGAGACACAGATAAGAGTGAGGCTATGAAAAACTTTTCTAAAGGTTTGAGTTTTCCCAGGAGCTCAGCAGCCTCAGTACGATCTAATCTCGATTTATTCACAAGACCTACTTACTCTGTGTTGATATTTGCATCAGAAATGCATTTAAGTGTCGTTGAAGACGTGCCAGAAAAGTATTCTTTTAAAACACAATTGAAAGTCAGAGACTGTGACTTTACGACTTGTGCTCCTCAGGTGTTTACCGCAGCCTGCAGCAGTCCTACAACATCAGCTCCCAGGATGTCCTGATGGCCATGGACTACTGTGAGGAATCCCTGCAGGAGATCGACGTCACCTCATTCCTGCAGACGCTCTGCGGACACATCAGGGTGTTCAGGGAGCACGGGAACGCTACACAATGGGGAGGGAATCCAAAACCCTCAAGGAATCCTGCCACGTTCATCATCGGAGAGGTCGAGGAGGATCAGTCAGATGACAGGGCTGCAGTCGCATCATCATACAGGTGAGACCAAGAAGTCAGCAAAATCACGTTAAGCAAGACTGAACCTTGTGAGAAGACTGAAGGAGGAATTTATATTAAACATAATTAACATTATTATGATTTATCACAAAAACGTAAAAGACTAGTGTGAGTGAGTGTCGTGGGAGCTGAGGTTATATTCATGTTTGTGAGGATGGAGAGCTTTTGTCCACTTGGTCTGAATAACAATCAAACTGCAGACAGTAGAAATAGGGACTATTTCTTCAGTAGAAAGTGGTTCCAGTAAAAAAAGCGTTTTGTTGTCTGTGAATGTGGTTTGTTGTGGACTAGACTGTATTTTTCTAAATGCCTTTTTTTGAAGCAAAAAAAAACAAAATTTGTTTTACCTACAGTATTTTAGTGAAACTTCAAACCCAGATGTCTAAACAGTTCTAGATCTAGGTATATATAAGAAAAACAAAATGATAACTGTATGTCTGCCGTTATGTTCAGTTTTGCATATATAATTGCAATGGAATTAGTAATTGCAATCTACAAACAAGCAAGATTTGCATGAATTGGTTTCTGTATGCCACACACACACACAGCTGTAATTATTTTATATTTTATTATTTTCAGTGTTTTGTTTTTCCCTCTTGCATTTAAATATAATGTCTTGACAACTACAAATAACTTTTGCATTTCACCCAGTCTAATTTAATGTATTATAAAAATTCAACACTAATATTCAGAATATATTCTTCAAATGTAATGATTCTAATCATCCACCAGATGGTGCTGTTTACTCAGTGCCAGCTCACCAAACCTTCTTAGTTCATGATGGGAATTTTCTTTAAAAATCCCTTGAAAATCCCAAAGCTTTACTCGAAATACTGTTTGGGTGATGAATTTTATGAAGTTTGGCCCTCTGAGCTACTTTTCATCATGTCTGTGACTCCTGAAAAGCCTCACCAGTCCGTTTTGTCTCACAGGGTTGTGTTTAAAGTTGTGCTGAGCATCGAGGAAACCTACACAAATTTTATTACAGTAATCAAATTATTGACAGTGGATACTCTTGTACACCAAGAGTAATTTTCAAAAATTAATATTTCGACTTGGTTTTATGGTCTTACTACCAAATTTGTAGTATTATTTTAATAATTATAGAAGTTTGTTCCTGTGTGTTAATCCTTCCAAAGAAGGATTATTTTAAATGTTTTCCATTCACTTTTTTTTAATATATTACTCCTTCATTTAATTTTTTTTTTTTCATTTTTTTGTACTTTTGCTGGCTACATTATTAATTCGGGGGTTTTATTTCATAGGGAGGTGTTTGTTGAGGTTATAAAGGTTTGTATCTCTGTGTGGTACCTACACTCACATACACTCACCGCTACACCTGTGAAATTTAATGCCGTCCAATACAACAGCTCTGCCACAAATTCTAGTTCATGAAGAAAAAACATTTTCAGTGTTTATTGTCGAAAAGGTTCTAATTCTACTTTATCTTTATAATTGATGGGTCATGGTGGATAGTGGTTAATATTTATTGCTGATTTATATAAATTGAAAGATGTTAAATTATTCCATCATATAATATATAATAATTTCCTACCCTTGGAACATTGATCTGTAAGCACAACATGTCTACTTGTACCTGTGTGATGTCTGTCCACAAGCTTTTACTTTGATGGTTCTTTGTGATGAATAGTAAAGAAATGTTATAAAACAAATCAAATCACTAATCATTCTAATCAAAATAATAAAGCTACCAGACACTGTTGGTGACGCTTTAATGGTAAATGGTCTGCACTTGTATAGCGCTTTTTCTCTACCTTAGTGGTATCCAAAGCGCTTTACAATGTGTTTCTAATTCACCCATTCACACACACATTCACACTCCAATGGTGACAGAGCTGCCATGCAAGGCGCTAATCTACCATTGGGAGCAACTTGGGGTTCAGCGTCTTGCCCAAGGACACTTCGGCATGTGGAGGAGCTGGGGATCGAACCGCCAACCTTGCAATCAGTGGACAACCCGCTCTACCACCTGAACCACAGCCGCCCCAATTAATTAATCAATCGATAATTGAATTAATGAATAATTAATTAATACATTTATTTTAACAGGATATCCAATTAGCTAACTGTGTGTTGCAACATTTACAAGCTGATATGTTGAGTTTATTTACAGCCTTTTCTCCAGACATTGATGCTTTGAGTTCAGTCCACAATGACTGAGCCCTGCAGTCACTTTCGTGAGAGCTGGCTCGACTATTAATGTTGTGATCTTTCCGGCAGTAGTATAGAAATGGAGGACACCAGTGAAGCTGAATCCAGAGGGAAGTCCTCTGCTCCTGCATCTCCGCTGATCCTGGATGAGCCCAAGACAGCCAAGATCCCAGAGTTCCCTTTAACTCTGCTGCAAACGCAGCCCAAGTGTGAAGTGTACCCAGATCTGCACAAAATCATACAGGTATTGTCTGAATTTTGCAAATATAACAGTTAAGCCTTCTGTATTGTTTAAGTTGACTTTGTCATTCTTTTCAGTCACAGACTCTTCTCTCAGTAGTTAGTAAGTGCATAATAAATAAACTAACAAGCTCAAACTGATATCATTTCAATTTTAAATTTGACAGGATAAATTCATGGAGATCCTCTCTCAGTATTTTAAAACTGTTCCCTCCAATCCACACTACTTCTTCTACTGTCCACCTTCGTCCAAGAAAGAGGTGAGTTTGTTTGCGTTTCTTGCTGTTGCCTGTTCATTTTGGCTGTCTTATTTAAACACAGCAAAGGGATTTGTGCTTCCTTAACCAAACTAAAATACAGAAAAATGTATAGTAGTAGAGAAAAAAGCCAGACTGACACTCAAACCTACGAGACAAACAGTGACTGTCGTCTCAGGCATGTAAAGAGAAACATCTGTGATATCCCCACATGAACACTGCTGTTGATCTGACCAGATGACCCTTTGCACTGTGGATTTTCTCCACAGGAGGACTCGGAGGACGGTGAGATCGAGAGGAGACCCAGTGAAGACCTGGTGTCAGATGCTGAGCCTGCTACTGAAGATGGTGAGTAAATTTTATAAATGTAAATCACTTTTTTAAATAGTTTTATTGACACCTGTCAGATTTATATACTATAGTTCTGACATCACCTTCATATTAAAAGCTGAAATAATGCTGCACTGTGAGAATTATCTGCATCACAGAGAAATGGCAAACCTAAATACATGATAGTGTTTCATACAGCTCATAGTGGTTCCACTGACTGTTGCGAAGCAGATTTCCTGAACTTTACATCACTTACTCAGTTAGATTATCGAGATAAATCAAAGTAAAGTAAGGTCAAGCAAGATTATGAGTCAAGTTAGCAGGTTAAATTAAGACTGGTTCACTTGAGTTCATGTTGAAAGAGGTTAACTCTAATGAGATAATGGCTGTTTTGTTGTGTAGAAAATGTGTCGGGCTGCTGCATAATGACAGAGAGCGACACAGACCTGGTGGTGGAGTATGAGGAGCCTCCGGGCACCAACTCTCATGGAGAAGGTGAAGATCAGTCCCTGTCAGACTCCAACACCGTCAACCAGGACCAGGACTCTTTCAGCATCCTCGAGGGAGACTCCCTTCTGGAGACTGAGGGGCCCCAGCTGGACATGCCACCGCTGTTTGTTCACGTCACCTGCTCCGTCAACATGAAAAGCTGCCATGGTTCCATGCCCATACAAACACTGCCTACCTGCCTTGGTGAGTACAGCCGTCATTATATCTTTTTTTCCCCAGAATAAAGGAACAGGAGTGACACAGCCCTCCTTGTGGGAATGGAAATAGAACCACAGCTGCTTGTGTTTCCTTCTTCCCTTTACAAAATTATCAAAAGCTGACATTTAGCCATAAGACCACAGCATTTATTGCAGAGCTTATTTCCCTGTTGTGATTACAGGTGAGATTATTTCCTGCCTGGAGAATGCTGAGGCCTTCCCATCTGTGGATCTGAATGAGCTCTCAGTCACTTTGGATATTTTTGTCCTGACACTACCTCTGGAGATTGAAGTCATGGCCGATTTCCATCATAACAGGTGAGAGCATACAAATATGTGAGCCTGTCAGTTTGCAAGAAAAGAGGATAAGACGGGGGATTTGTGGACATGATATGTGTGATTTCTATTTCTGTTATCCTGATTCTAAAAGCCCCGACCACATTTCAGGCCCTCTGAGGCGTTTTGTTGTACTGAAACAAATGTTCTGTTTACTCACTAAATTGTTTGCACTCAAGGCCTGCATTTCTAATATCTTCTAAAATGGCCTGCAAACAGTTTTTGATAAAAGGATGATAAATGGAGAGAGCTCTCTTCGGAGATATAGGAGGAAAAAAAATTGCAAGCGTGGTGAAGTTGAGCATGATGATCCAACCTTCATTTCAAGTGTCATCACTGGTGGATCTGCAGTGTAAAGCCACAGTCTTGAAGGCCGGAGAAGGTGTTTCAAATCAGCAGCTCTTCAGGGGCTTGTTAGTTGTTTTTTGCAGCATTCACATGGTTGTGCACAAAGAATTGATCCCCCAGGGGCGGATTGTCAAGACACAGGGCTTCTGCAACGTTCTAAGCATTTCTTTCAAACAATGAAATGTGGCGTGATGGCTGGTGAGTGTTTGAACGGCTGTGCATCACTTACTGTGATCAAACAGGGATTTTTGGTTTCACAACAGCACAATCATCACTTTCCACCTGCTCTGCTCACTAGACAGGACTCCCTGTGACTCCTTCCTCTTCCCCAAAGTGAAAGTTTAAGTGTAAGTTTAGCAGCTCATTGATCATCACAGATGGTGCTTGGCATGTTTATATAAGTTACAAACATGACAGAAGCACTGTATTGCGCCACAGTAAGACTACTTTCAAGTGGATGGCAGCCAAATTTAAATCAGTGTTTGATTTTTATAGGCACAGTCTGTTAACTTTTTGATCACACCTTGTACGTTGCTTTCTGAATGAAAGTGGCTCTGTGGAAGAAGGCCCAGGAAGACAGCAGTTTGGAAAAGGGAAACATAATAAAGCCAGCTACAGTTTTCTGAAATGCCTGTTGACATGTCCCAGATGAAACAAAATGAGAGCTTTTTGAACACACCAACTTTATATGCACTGAAGAAACAATGATGCTGGCAGAGAAAAGAACAGTATCCCCACTGTGAAACATGGAGGAGGCTTAGTTGCCTTATGGGGCTGCTTGGCTGCATCTGCCACTGGGAGTCTTGAATGTGTGCACAGGACAGGATCAAGCAAAAGATCCTGCCAGGTGTCAGAGAGCTCTGTTTCAGTCTCAGGTCATGGCATCTTCAACAGGATCATCACCCAAAACATACATATAAAGACACTGAGAGACACTGTATGTTCTGAAGTGAGCCTCAGTGAAGCCTGATTTTAATCCAACTGAGTGTCTCTGTGAATAGAGCAGAAACTCACAGATGGGAGAAGAAACACCAAGCAGTTTGCTCAAGAAGAGTCAAACTACCAGCTGAGGTGTGCAGAAGTCTCAGTAATTTTGTCTTTTATCAGTTTCAACTTATCACTGAGGCTAAGCAATAATTTTGAATGCATTTTCTTTCTTACAAAACATTGGCAAAGATTATTTTTCAACTATTTTGACAGCATTATTTTAATTTTTTAAATCAGGATTATTTTGTATTTTTTCAATCAGAAACACCAGTAATTCTCTGACAACGGCTTAATTCATTGATTAATTGAAAGAATTGTACTCAAATTAGTCAATAATGAAAGTCATCATTAGCAGCAGCTCACTCGTGAATCAGTTGGCAGGATTTCTGTGTTGTTATTGAGACAAACAAAACAAGGACCTAAATGTGGCGGTTCTAGTTTAGCAGGCTAATTTGAATTTTTAGTAATTTATTGCATTTATATGTTATTATTATTCTCATAGGCACTGCATTTATTCTCAGGTTGCAATGTTTTTCTGAGCAGTATCTGGCACAAAAATTTCTTTTGGGCCTAATAAAGTTCTATGTTGTGACATTTGTGTGCAGATACACCTCAGAGAGCAGCGTGTCCTTGAATCGGTCACCAGGACAGCCCTCCTCTTATCGTTCTGACGAGGAGCTGATGGCGGTGTTGGACAGTCTGAGGGGAGCTGGTGTCGACGGGTGGGTTTGTTCAACACATAACAGTTTATTGTACACCATAATACTGTGTTTGATGTTATCCTTCCATTGAAGGATTTTTATTCTGTATCTGGTATGTGTGGTCTTCCATCAGGGTCTCTGGTGATCCCTTATCCAAACTCCCACTCCCTCACAAGTTAGCAATTCTGGCCACAATGGATGAGGTGAGTGTTACTTTTTTTAAATGTGAGTAATCAAATAGGAGGGTAGCTTCACTGTGTGTTACAAGCCTGTCTGAGCGTTGACACAGTTCACTTTCAAATTTAAAAGAATATACCGATCAGCCATGATATTGTGATCAATGTCAGGTGAAATGAATAACACTGATCATATTGGTACTATGTTCTGTTCTGCTGGAAAACCTTGGATTTTGACATCCGTGTTGATGAGACTTAGACACCCAAATAAACATTGTCCCAGAACAAGCACACTCCCTCATGCAAATGCCAATTTCAAACGTCACTGGTCTAGCCCTGCAGGAAAATGCACCACACCACATGGAAAAAAACATCAAACAACCAGGAACATGTTGAGGAACATGACAATGGCCCAACATGTTGATTTGACCGCCAAACTTCCTAGACCTCATTCTGATTGCGCATCAACAGGATGCAGTGGAACAAGTTTAATTGACAGAGGTCTCACAAAAAACTTCTCATTCATTTTACGACAATCATAATTTCCACGTCGCTGCTGTGTTGTGATGTCAGTAATATTAATAGATCTTATTTGTCAGACGCCTGATCAGAAAAAATCCACCATTGTTTTCTGTTCTTGTTCTGTATACACAAACAATTATTATTATTATTAGTAGTAGTAGTAGTATTAGTATGAGTATTATTATTATCTTTATTATCATTATTATTATCATTATCATTATTATTGTGTGTGATTCAGATCCGCTGGCTGCTGGAGGACGAGATCGTCTCTGCTCTGCGTCACTCTCGGGTCATCGACTCGGCCACGTTGCAGAAAGTAGCAGAACATGTTTTACGCTCCAGCGGTCGACCACACTGTCACTGTGAAGATGTCCCACTTCAATTTGTCTTTGGGCCTGAACAGTCTCTGGAAAAATTCAGAGAGGCAAGAACACACACAAACACACAAACGCACACATACATTCAATCTAGATAGACACAAAGCACTGCTTTTCTCTCTGTTAGTTTTTCAATCTAAATGAGACACCACTGCCACATATTCTCAGTCATTACTAATTCAAAGTTTGACGTGTCCAACCATGAATGAGTTACAACTTTTTCGTTCAGTATGAACTTATGTCAATATTTAATGCACAAATGTTTTCAGCACCGTAAAAGAGATCATTCCTCCCTTTCCGTAGGCGTGTAAAAGTACGCAACACTTACCCTTGTTCAGGAGTCACGGTATAAATATGAATACTTATGTATGTAAATGTTGACTTTTGTCGACAGCAAAGTAAAGAACAGCACAAAATTTGAATCAAACTAATGAGCAACTACATAATTTGTGTTAACAGAATGCTGATGTATTTCACCCTGTTGTATTTCATTATAACCTTGTACTCTTCACCTCTGTTGTAGAGATTTGGGGAAATGAGGAGTCGCACAAAACATCCTGTGAACGATGTTTAGTCAGTGGCAATTAGCATGAGCTAATTTTTCCATTAATCATTTTAAACATTTGTTTTCAGTCTGACTGAAAAGAAACGTAGCCAAACTCTCAATCCTCCATACATCCAGCCAAAGCTAATACACTTAGCCAAATGTCCACCCAGGAGGCAGTTTTCTGTGTTTCATTTTAGTCAGACTGAAAGCAGCCATGTAGAATGATTCATGCAAAAATCAGTTTTCCTTGGAAAGCTGCAGGGAGCTTAGGCTTATTGCCCCACCCACTAATCTCTATTTCACCAAAATTCTACATCAGAGGGGAAAAGTAAAGTTAGCATGACTTAGAGCCACAACAGGCACATTCTTAAGGAAATGCACCGGGTTGAAATAAAGCAGAATTCACCTCAGAGGGAATGAGCAGCAGAGTGTTGAATATGAAATGACTCTGTTGCACTGAGGGAGCTAAATGTGAGCCATTATAGTGGAGCTTTTTCATATTGTTTATGTAAATGTCAACTTTTATTTGAAATGTGCACTATTCTAAAGATTGAGTTTATGTTACCTAAAAACAAAGGAGTTATCTTGGTGCAGTACGTGAGCACTCAGGACTTCTCTGTAACAGGTTGTGTCTGTAATAGATGTAGACAGATGTAATAGATGTATGAAAGGACGTATGTATCATGTCTGGTTCTGCAGGAGTTCCGCAGAATGTCTTTCTCTGGCTACGTGCTGAACGGAGAACAGGACAGCTTCTACTACGTGTCCTTGAGCAGGCTGCACCCACAGAGGATCCACGCCACCAAGAGGCTGTCCGAGAGCACCACAGAACCCCCACAGAACCCCTGCAGTGCTGGAGCTCAGCACTGCAGGGGTTCTGTGTTGGAGAGTGAAGCGGAGACTCGGGCAGACAGCGAGGTCAGAGACATCAGAGTCTTAGTGATGTTTAGTTTAATTGTCATGAGCTATCCAGTGAATTTCTGTGGTACAGTTAGTGAGCAGTCTTTGAGATCACATGTTGTACCATGTAAACAATAGAAATGAAGCATCATGAGGCTGTTTAGCATCAGCAGGTAGAAGAGCTAGAATATGCATTTGTGGCCTTTACTGTGTGATTGAGTGTCTCTGCTGTATTTCAGTGAAGTTTTATATTAAATTTCCTCAAACTTAGTACGAAAAAAGGGTTTATTTTAGATGAGGTGCAGAAAATCCTGAGTCACAGCAGCTGAAATATGTTTATAAGAAAGTTTCTGATTTTCACTCCGCAGGGTGAGGACAAGAAGTCCATCAGTGTTGCTGCTGACGCTCCCTGTGACACAAATGCAGAAGCCAGTGAACCAATTAGAGCCTTGAAGCCTGAAGCAGATGACAGTGTTAGCATGGCGGGGGACAGAGGTCAGCTCAGTACCCCCCAGATGCAGACTGAGTGTTGCACTGAGCCGAACACTCCCCCCAAGACGCCGTCCAGCGTCAGCCTGGCTGAGTCCATGCAGTCGGCCTCTCACAGTAAGCAAACCTTTATACTTTAACCTGCACACTTTTTATGTCATTTTTATGAAACCCAAATCTGTCATGTATCATGAAGTTTATTAATTGCATGCATGATCACAGTTTCTCCAAGCTGTTTTGGAAAGGCTAATGGATTTTTCCTCTGAAATTATTAGAATTATGGTTAGAAACTGAAAATAATCATTAGATTGAGCCCATGCCTTGTATATGTGCATACAAATATATACACCAACTAAAAATAAAACAAGTCTTATGTGATGTTTCTGATATGCAGTGGTTAGCTGAATGAAAAGCAAAAAAAGAAGAATATAAACTTTGTTTTGACAGATATTGTAATTGAGTTATGAGTAGAGAATCGTAAGTTTTGCATTTCTTTCCCACTGCGGAAAAAAATATAAAGATGATTTTTGCTATGGCTTGTACCAAACAAGTGTGTTCCTTTACATCTGGAGAGTATGATTTATAGTCTCGGGCATCTTGATAGCAATGCAGTCATTCCTTTAAAATGGTTGTGACACAGTTTGTTTTTATGAGAAGAACTGCAGCTACAGCAATTTGGATTTTGTATTTGCCCACATTTTGATAATATTCTGGAGGGAGGGGAACCCGCACAGTATTAGGCAGGTGCTTTCAGTGTTGTGACAGATCAGTGTAAACTGTGTATATATAAAACCCCCAGAATGCTCTAGTTACTATTCAATCTCTTAAGCTACTGGCAGCCTGTCAGCAGCTTGATTGCTATCAGCCACTGATGTAATTGATTCTTTCTGCTGTATTTTCACTCTGAAGCTACTGACTGCTGTTTATAGAGGTTTTGCGAGCTCCTTATTGACATGATGAGATGTCTATATGCTGACAGGGGGCGAAGCATTTAGTAGAACATTATGACTCTCTAGCTACACAAATATCAGTCACATCAAATTGTTTGTGATACATTCACACAAGCTGGTACCTTCTGCTAAAAAGTGCAGAAACTTATCTAATTCCGCACTGATATGACACTAATATGATGGTTTTTTGCAACAGATGTGAAAGAGAATTCATTTAATTAGATTTTCCTGTTTAAACTGTTCCTTCAAAGCATTTCTACTTGCCTAGTAATTTGAATACCTGTTGCTCAGTCATGATATACAGTTTTCCATTTTTTGTTAAATACTAAGAATAAATCAGAGCTTTACCTTGAGAATCATGTGCACAAGTGTGCTTCATAAAATATAATCTCATAAACAGTTACAGAGGAAACTGTGATTACAGGTGATGTTTATTTATTATTCACAACAAATGCGAAGTAGTCAGGCTTTTTTCCAAATAGAGTTATTCAAACATATAAATTCCTGTGTTTTTTCAGATTGCAATTTATATCACAGGAAGCAAAATATTGCAGTGTCAGTTTTTTCAGTACTGGGCAGCGCTACAGGTGATGGTAGATGCAAGCATGCTTCATCCTCTTCAACATGACAGGTAACACGAAGCACTGACAGAGAGATAGTCTTCTCAGGACAGACTGCAAAAAGGCTCTGAGGCTGTGAGATGTGGCATCTGATGTAGGCTTTGATTTGTGGCTGTGATCCTGCTGACACTGAATCTTCTGACAGAAACAAAAATGAAACTGTGTTCCCTCAGGCTGCGGCAAACTCAGGCCAAGTCGAGTTCAGAGTGTCGTCTCCAGCCAGGGCAGCCTGGACTCAGACATGCAGGGTAAGTGCAGCACAAAGCAGAATGATGCTTGCCAGCTTTTATGAAGATAAATAAATACTTACAATATGAAAGCAGCCTGTACAACACAGTGTTGAAGTGTATGTTGAGTTCAGAGTTAGTGTCATTCTCACAAACGGCTCCATCGTATGAACAATTCACATTATTACAGTTACTGTAAAAATGCTGAAATATGGTAAATTACCCAGAATATAAAAGATTGTTGTGATTTTTAACAGTGATTGACATGATTTAATTTTTGTCACTCTCGTCTTTTAAAAAAAAGCCTGGTTCTCTGTTTGAGCTCTATTTTTGAATCCTTGCTGTCATAAACAAGTTGCAGCATCTCTGCATTTACATTCTTAATGTTTCATTGCCTGTATTAATAAAGTTAAAATTAGCATAGAAAATTAACACAAACGACAACATTATGTGATTAATACATGATTAATGGAAGAAACACAAGAACAGAAGCTGCGCCTTGGTTCTTCAATTTAAAAAATGCCACAGCAGTTTTTTTAGCGAGTTTGATGCAAGATGAATGAATTGTTGACCAGTTTTTCTTGTTCAGAATATGCTTTTAGGGGGTAATTATTCAGGACAGTAATCATGAAGTATGATGTCATAACGTCAGTCTGATACAGTTACACTAAGGAAGTATGAAGCTGAAAGTTCAGATACAAAATGAAACAAAACAGCTGTGAATTTTTCTTCAGTGTACATAGTATAAGAATAAAGTTCAGCGTAACCTGCTTTTTAATCATAGTTCGAGTCTCTATTAAAAACAAGTTACGATCCATGCTGTTCTTTTATGACCGCAGTCATTAGGAGCCAACAGCAGAGCCTGGTAATGTGACTGCAATTCGTACAGCCAGACTAAACAATACAAAACAATGTCATCTGCATAATATTTCAGAATCAAAACCCAAAATTTGACCATTTTGTTGTAAGATGAATACATTATGATTAGTTTATTATTAACACAATTTGTGCTGTGAAATAGTGATTTTTTGTCACATTGCTGATTGTAATGCTCGATACTCAACCGTGAAAGCATTAAATCTGTTAAGATGATTTCCCACGTCAGTTTTGAATGGATCTAGCATTTGACTGGGAGAAGAGGTTGTCAGATGGCATCAAACCTTCACAGACCGTTTCAACCTTAATACAACACACAACACTGGGAACCAAGTCTTTGCCCCCTCTTCCCATCAAATGCCCTCTCTTTTGATCCAGAGCCACTAAGAGGTACTCTCTGTGGTTTCTTTCAATCTTCAGACTCCTGTTTGTCTTTCCTGGTCTTTCACTCCTACACTTAACGGTAGATTCCAAACCAATTTGGCTGTGAATCTTTAACAACCTACTCCCTTCATCTGTGAGCACTTAAACTGTCCAGCTTTTGTCCCATCAGTCCTGTACAAGCTGTTGGTATTTGGTCCTTTTTCTCTCTGGTGCTTCCTCACAGCTTTCCTCCCACAGCACCATTAAAGAGCACATATTCTGCCTTTTGTGTCTCCCTTTCCTTTAGTGTGTTATATAGCTGCTTTCTTGTGCATCTAAAAGGTCTGCAAACTTACAAAGCCTGCAGTTATTCTCTTCCACAGAAAGTACTGCTCATTACCTGCCTGAAATTTGTCACTTAAAGCCCAGGCTTTTCTTTCCTGACTTATCTGTGTCACCATGTAACGCATTTACATAAAGCTTGCCTAGTTTGGCATGCTGTCAAACAAACAATGAGCAGCTTCTTCACAGTTTGCCATTATTTCCACACGAGAGCTAAAGTCTATGCCTGTACTCAGAGATCCAGGGTTAGCGTACATAACCAACGTTACATCATTTTCGTCGAGTCAGCTAACTAATCAGAGCTGACTGGGCTTTTCAGGAGAGAGACCTCAAAGAGAAAGGGAGCTAATATAGAGTATTTCAAATATAAACCTATAAATGAGCCTAAGTGGGCTCTTTAATTCCACCAGGATGATCTTCTTTCCTTCTGCTGACCACATAACCTCATTTGCTCTCCCATTTGTGGACAGTACTGCCTCAGGGAGCTGACGTTTTCTTCCCAGGTTGACCTTCATTTCCCACTGTTGAGGGTTGAGTGCAGCAGGTTTAACTCGGCTTTACATTGGATGGACCTCCTTTGCCCCTGTTTCATGAATGAAACTGTATTAATCAGTGGCTTCATGTCGTTGGCCTGGTGTTTCTTCCATCTTTCTTGCTCCAACAAATGATTAGCAATAATAAGAAAGCTATTAGTCACATTGATAAATGAGGCTGTAAAGGCTGTTGTCACTACATGTCTGTTAACAAGGTGTGCTGACTTGACATGATGTAATGACGAAGATACAAGTGATGACATAATAATTTTGTTTTGTCTTTGTGTGTTCAAAGGTTATGATGGTGGCAGCAGTGACTCTGAGTGTGAGAGCCCCACTCTGGATGAGCAGGAGTGTCAGTCACCGCTGATGCCCGACTTCTGGCTCATTGTTAAGATCCATCAGGACAGAGTGAAGGTTTACTCCCATTCCAGGTCAGCGCTCCGTCAGATAAATGCTCTAAATTCCAGTGTTGTTTCCTGCTGTATGTATTTAACCCACTGAACCCCAAACAGTTTCTGGGTATTTTTTTAATGAGCACATTCTACCCAGTTTTTCCACATAATCCCTGACAACATGACTGTTGGTCCCAGCTGAGTTAAACATGGCTTCTCAGTTTCAAAGTCTTTTTACTGCACACATATTTTTTGTGTAGAAAGAAGTGATTTTGACGAAATATCAAGATTTTAAGCTTAGATTTGGTTAATTTTGCCAACAACAGGGAAAGTCACACATGAGAACTTCAAGGACCTTTGGAAAGTTGAAAATCTGACCATTTTCTCGTTTTTGCATTACATGGCTCTGATAAATCATTGAATTTTGGCAAATTTTTAAATTATTATTTTATTTTCCTTAAGATGATGTGTCTTTCAAACCTACCGGCAGGTTTTGGGATTCAGTGAGTGAACATTTAATAATCCACCAGTAGCCTGTGGCCCATATTTATAACGCATTTCAAGTAGGATGCAATTTCTGAAGGTAAACAGGTAAAAAACAGGTTAAAAAAAAGTATTTTTTTTTATTGTTTCTTCCTTATCTATCCAGCTAGTTTGCTAAACTGAGACCTCCTAGTTATTTTCAGCTGAGGATGGTGATGTCTGTCACTTTCAACCTTCTCTTCACTAAGAATGGAGCTTAACTAAAAAGCCCTGTGTTTTTTCCCTTGGATTCCTAGGACTGATTGACAGATGCTTGGTCATAGCTGATCATTAGATCCTATACATTTCTGAAGGATATGTTGTATTTTTACAGGTGCTTCACAGAAGGAAAAGATGTCAGTGCTGAGGAGCTGGAGAAGAAGGAGGAAGAGCAGGAGCTGCCTGAATACTTACAGCTGCATCAAATGGTGGTCAGGAAGATCGGTGAAATCTGCAGAATAGTCAACCAGGTAGCTGTTGCAGCTTCTTTTAAAAAGACATGTTTTAGAAAGTCATAAAAATGAAGGAACATTGAAAAACTTAACACACATAGTGCAACATGGTAACATTCCATTGTGCATCCCGACTTGTATTTAATTGCTTTACTTCAGGGTTTGTCGTGCACAGGTCTTTGCTATAGATAGATTAGATTTTCATTCGTAATGAACTGTCAGATCTCACATGAAAGAGGACTGAAACTTGCATTTCCAAGTGTCTA
Organism: Dascyllus trimaculatus; assembly: GCA_024666655.1. Lineage (NCBI taxonomy): Eukaryota > Metazoa > Chordata > Actinopteri > Pomacentridae > Dascyllus > Dascyllus trimaculatus. Next base: position 19,338,095 of record CM045446.1, read on the forward strand.
AGTACCTTTACACAAAGTGCAGATCGCGTCCAGCATTGTTTCGTATAAATGCATCCACACATGCGTCAACACTCTGCTCTGTCTACTGTGTGTATGTGTAGCGTATGCTGCTGCAGGATCTACATGACAGCCATGTGTGCAACACTCTACTGGTGGCTGAGAGTGAAGAAGACATCTGGAAGAACGAGTCTCTCTACAGGCAGAGACTCAACAACTCTGATGGTGAGTTTTGGTTTTGTCTGTCCAGGTTTTATGCTTTCTATGGTGGATATGGAAGAAAGTTTTTCATAATTTGGGCGAACAGACCCTTTAAATTCTTCTCTAATGTGTGTAAAAATTTATGCCCCCGCACCCCTCTGTTTGTTGTTAACCACACAGATTACAACACAGAGGAGAGCTACCAGGCCAGAGACTATCTGGCAGCCACCATGCAGTTCATCCCAGGACATTTTGCCTGCGATGTGGTGTGGAGCACAATCATCCACATTCACCCACGCCTCAAGATGGGACCCAACATGGGGGTGTCCAGGGGTGAGTGGAAGCTCCCAACACCTGGTTTTACAAGTTAAATTAGGAAAAAATAATCAGATCTGTACAAGTTGATAGTTATTAGAAAAGTGGAGTCTTATTTTTGTATTTAGTGTAATAACTTGTGATGTGAGCCGAGAATTGCTCCGCTATTTCTGTTTTACATAACAAAGGAGAACTGCAAATCTACAAATACCCTATATGCGTATTTCTTCACACTTACAACTGGGCAAAAAACATGTTTACTTCCTAGGTTTTCCCTCGTGTTGAGTCAAATGTTCCCAGCCTACAGAGATTCATTTAGGAAATATTCATTTACGAGCTGAAACTCACTGACTCACTATTCTCATTGTCAACAGGAGGACGTGTTTGCTTGTCTGTTTACCTGACATGCAGCACCTTTAAAACATATCATAGTTACACTCACAATCCTTCGATATAAAATATAGTTATATGTCCTTGCTGGGAATTTATTTGGAAACTATGCTTCTTGTAAACTAAAATGATAAAAATAGTAAAACTGAAGTTAGAAATATGTGGTCTTTCTCCCGTGATATCTTCTGCTGCTTTTTGTTTAGGACATTTAGGACCACCTACTGCTGGTTACCAGGCAGCAGTTATGAGTGTTTTTGGACTGAGCAGCTTTGTATATAATTGTCATCTGATTATAAACCTTTTACATTTACTATGTAAACTGTGTGCAGGTGTTTTCGAACAGCTGTCTCCTTGCTCTTCGTTTCATATTTGTATTAACTACTTTAAAGCAGAAATGTGGCCATTCATCTCCAATATAAAAACAATCATTTTCTTGAAATCAATAGATTTATTTTGCAAACACATTAAACTTGTCAATTTGTTTTTTGTCTCCCTGTTGTAGCGATCCAAGCCCTGCGCTCTGTCCTGAACTCCTTTTGTGTGGTGAATAGGAAGAACATGTTCGTGTACCAGGAACGGACGACTAAATCAGTCTTCTACCTCAGGTTAAACTTTCTCTCCCTTATTCCATCACTTCTTCTTTGGATTTCTGCTGTGTCTCTGCAGCATTTTCACTTCCAGATTCTTTTGAACACCATAAATACTTTTCATCATCCTAACATGTCTCTCAGCTTCCTTCAGTTGCATCTTAGCTCCTCCCAGCAAGGTTGTGAAAGAGAAGAAGACATGAGGAAAAAATGCATTGACAGAAGAGGCAAAACTGCCAAATGAAATCCCTTTCGTCCTGTTGCATCAGTCTTAGGCAATGCCAGTTACTTATGATGTGCTGTATCACCTGTCGGATCAAACTGACACTCACAAAGGTGCAACAATTACACATCTTGATGAAAACTTCTGAGTTGCGTACACCTGTGTTTCCTTACTCTGAGCTGCCCCTGAAGCCTCTTTGTGTCCTTGAGGTGCATTTCAGTAGTTGGTAGATTCTCCATGATAGCAGGAGGGGTCATGGGAGGAGAGAGGATAAGAGGAAGTCTAAATTTGCATCATGAAAAGCACCCAGTATCTTATAAACTCTCCTTTATATGCAAGGGTTGTGGGAGGACTGTAAACATGATCCTCAAAACAGAGATTGGGATAGACTTTCCATCAGTCTGCTGGAAGCTAAAATCCACCCTCAGATGTTACGGTGTTGTAGAAATGAAATCAAACTTGCTGAAAATTGAGCTGCTGTCTGGCACAACAATCCAAGTGAACATCGTTGTGATGTTCTAAAACCCGATGACGGAGCTTCCAGATCAAACTGTTAACTGCGAGATTGGAGGGAGAACTTCTGTGTCCTCAAATTCTCAAAGTGCTTGCAGAGTTCACAATTCACCTCAAAGTAAAGACATAAGTTAAGACCGCACAGCTCTAAAGGTGAAGCACAGCTGAGGACACCACTTTTGAGTTATGTATGACTGAGTATGTTTCATAAATCAGTAATACAAGTTATACTAAGATTACCTCAGGGGTACTGATGGAATATTTCCCAAAGACATCACCAACTCTTTGTCTTCATGTTTGCAGACTTTGTGAAACATCACTAACAGGGAAATACTCTGATGTGGACGGAAATATCCACATGAATCGATGCATTGGGCTCGCCAGGAGTCAAGAGCCTTTGTTTTCTGAGGACCTCATGGTAAGTGAACAAATTCAGTATCTACACACTTTGACTGAAACCAGCCAGTGGAATGTGTTTGACATGTGTGCACGTTTGTTTGATAGTGTCATCCCAGAAGCAAACAACTACAACACTGTCATCAAATTTTGGTTGTGGTACTTATTACAGCTGCAGACTTAAAACATGAGCTCGATTCATACTGCAACCTGAGGGCTTGTAACTGGACTTGTACTGGTCTGTATGTGAACTGACTTATTTGAGACCTAATGATTATAATAAAAACTTTACTTAAATAGCATGTTTTAAAAACAAAGTCGGAAAGTGCTTTACAATAAAAGCAAAAAAGAACCACTAAAGAACTTAAAGCATAATCAAAATAAATTAATTAAAATGAATCCACCAATTTCAATCTATTAAGATAATTCACATATACAGTCACTGGCCACTGTATTAGGTACATCCTGGATGGATCCATGCTGTCATGTTGTTTACGCCAAATTCTGACCCTACTATCTGATTGTCGCAGCTGAAATCAAGACTCATCAGACCAGGCAATGTTTTTTCAATCTTCTATTGTCCAATTTTGGTGAGCCTGTGTGAACCGCAGCCTCAGTTTCCTGTTCTTGGCTGACAGGAGTGGCACCTAGTGTCTTTCCTTTCTATCATCTCAAACCAGTCTGCCCATTCTCCTCTGACATCTCACGTCAACAAGGTATTTTCATCCACACAACTGCCGCTCACTGGATATGTTCTCTTTTTCAGACCATTCTCTGTAAACCCTAGAGATGGTTGTGTGTGAAAATCCTAGTAGATCAGCAGTTTCTGAAATACTCAGACCAGCCCATCTGGTACCAACAACCATGCCATGTTCACAGTCACTTAAATCCTTTTTCTTCCTCATTCTGATGCTCTGTTTGAACTTCAGCAAGTTGTCTTAACTACATCTACATGTCCAAATACATTGAGTTGCGGCCATGTAATTGGCTGATTAGTTGATTGTGTTAACAAGCAATTGAACAGGTGTACCTAATAAAGTGGCCAATGAGTGTATAAAGCTACAAATTTAAGAGCTACAATTAAAACTCGACCCAGGCAGTGTATATGAGTACATGTGTGATATTTTTGCTAAAAGTGGAGAGCGTGTGTGTGAATGAGTGGATAAGAAACACACTGTAGAACCTAGCTAAGGTTAAAAGACGCGGTATAAGTGTGGACCATTTACCGTTTTACCAATAAAACAGGTTTGGGGGCCTTTAGTAGTAGTAGTCTTTTAAAAAAATGTTTTTCCAGTAGTTGCCTGTTGCCAAAGGTCAGAGGATTCTCAGGGAGAGTTACAGGAAAGTTTTAGTTCAGTGACTGTAATTCTAAGTCCTGTGCTTCTGTACAGCTTATCTGATGTACTGAAAGGGAGATTAAACTGCAGCCTGCCAGTCACAGTCTGTAGTCGATAAAGCAGGAGAGCAGAGCACCTGCATCCCACTCAGATTAATTCTTGCTGGGGTTGATGGACACTTTTGAAAGCACTTAGAGAGAGCAACAGAAGTAATTCTCACCATGCTCCCATCATGTTTCCACACCATCCAGTGCCTGCTCTGTAAAGGCCAACATGAAGTGTAGTCTGCAGGATAGAAAGGAAAAAATTATGTCCATTAAAATGGATACAGGCACACACATTATTAACTGGCTTTTCTTATCTCCAGTTCTGGTTCGTATTTGCTAGAATGTATGATCAAATGTATTTGTAGGTTACAAAAGGACACCAAGTTTCTGCACAGATATTTCCCACACAGATGAAATCGCACTGACACATACTACATAAGGGCTGTCTGCTGTCAGCCTGTGTAATCTGGATCTGAATTAGTTTTGAAGTTGGAGTGCTGGTTTCAATATCTTGTCATCTTTGGTGTCTTCCCTCAGGGCTCCAGGTCTTCTCTTGAGGGCTCCCGGCCAGTTGGACAGGTAGACAAGCACATCCTGCTGCTGGTGCATGGAGTGGGAAGTGCAGGTAAGAGCTGGGAAATGTAATGGGTTGAGAATGATTTAAAATTTTTGAATTTGCAAAACCGATAATTGACAAAAAAGTAGTTAGTAAATATGCAATTTTTTCTTACAGTTTGTGTCTGCAGAATGCAGCTTCACCTCAGGTCTGTGTGTGAACTATGAGCAGTCTGTAGACCACCATGCATTGGTTTATAGATCAGTATCAGGATCCTTAAATCTATCCCAAGACTAAGTGGAAGCCAGCAGTATTAAGAGCTATCTTCTTTGTTTCAGTGAAAACTTTGGCAGGAGTATGCTGTTATATAAACTGTAAAAAATGTAGCTGATTTGTAGTGTTTCTGAGAAACCTGAAAGGCTTTGTGTGATTTGTCAAATGGGGCATCAGGCAGGAAAAAGTACGCTGAAATAAGTTCTACCACAGAATTGTATACAAATTGAAAAAATAATCCTTGCATGAGGTGTGATTTAAAATTTCAGCAACTGCACATGTCAAAAACCAATCTAATTCAGCAATCAATTTAAATCGAGCCACCATTCTCTTTAAAGTAGACTCCCTTTATGATGATAAATTGCTCCCAGTGCTCCCACAACACCTGGAACACTTCCTGGAAGTGCCATTATGTAAACACGTCAATCACCATCTGTAATGGAAGCTGGAGTTCTTCCGCTGTATCAAAATGGAAACCCTTCAACTTGAATTATGTGTTGGGTAAGAGGAAGAAGTCACACAGAGCCAAATCTGGTAAGAGGAGGGTAACAATTGTGTCATTGCAGCCAAAAAACTCATACATGAGCACTTTGACTGAGCGCTCAAAGCAGGTGTCGCACCGACAAGCCATTGCACCACAGTTTGGTCGTTACAGTAGGCCTCGACGTTGTCAGTCCAACCCAGGGGGTGAATTGCTCACGCACAACCATGTGAATGTTGAAGAGAACAACAAGCTCCTTCTCCGGTTTTCTAAGGTGGACTCCTCTAATGGTAAAACCTTTGTTTTTCTTTTGGTGATAGCCATAGACCCACCTCTTGTTGCTAGTGACGATCCTCCACATGATGGTTTGCTCATCCTAGCTGCTGGTCAGTCTTTGTGGCTTTTGATCACTTTTCAGGTGTTATATAATTGTTTTTGTGTTTTTATCTGCAATTTGTGAGATTTTTGTGTTTTTATCGGGAAACCACAAAACCTGTTACATGTGGTTTATGCTGCAGTCTTCCCAAACAACTGGAAGCACTCTGTGCTGTGTGTTCTCTAGCACCATCCTCAGGTCAACATTTCAGTTTGTCCAATGCTTTAATTTGTGTGTTTGTGATAGTTGTAAAAATGTTATACCTGCAAAAGCCTCAGCTGGAGAGAACACATGGCAGTAAGTTGGCTGAGGAGTGTTTCTTCACAAATGCAGAAAATAGGTGCTCTGCAGATCCAAGGACAAATCAAGAGGGGAGTTGAAATGCATCGGTGCTACACCCGGTTATATATAAAGTAGTGAATATGAATAGTCATGGCCATGTCAGCATTGTCATTGTGACAATGTGTTAACATTGTTACTGTGTTGGTAACATTAGTGTTACTTATGGTTTGGGTTTTGCTCATTTAAAGAGCCCATATTCTGTGGATATGGGCTCTTATATATACAAAATATATATAAAATATATACAGGTTTATATTTTTGTTTTTGGGCTGTACTAGAATATATCTACATGCTTTAATGTTTAAAAAACACATTATTTGTTACTGTGCATTGCTGCAGCACCTGTTCTCAGCTTCAGCCTGAAAGGCTCTGTTTTAGTTTTTTTTCTATTTAAGGCCCCCCTCTTGAAATACCCTGCTGTGATTGGTCAACTGGCCTGACTAAAGTAAGGTAACACTAGTTATGTACCCTTAATCTCTGAATACAGGGATGTAGTTCTAGCAGAAGGGAGAAAATAATGGTGGACTTTTTGGAAACTGCTCATTTTTTTGTTTTAGGACGTCCCAAACTAGCATGTAGGCAGGCCTTATGTAAATGTACTACTTGGTGACATAGATAAGTAACAGAAGAAAAGCCCTTACTTCAGATGGTGCATTGCAGGCAGATAAGAAGCAGTTGGGCTTTGTTTTTTGTAAGTTTGCAGAGCTTTAAATGTACAAAAAGGCAGCTATATAACACATTGAAGAAATGAAGAAATCTGTAAAGCATCATGCAGGCTCTTTAACATCCATGCAGCGAGGTCAGTGATGATCCTGTGATCCATCATACAGTTTGGTTTTCCTTTACAATTCACATTACAGTCTCATAAAGCTGCTTATAATGTTACAGATGTAGGAAGAGTGCGGTGTTGACTGTAGAATACAATGCAGCATTCTGAAGGTGAAATATATTTACCACAGCTCAGCATGTAATTCAGAAAGTGAGGCAGATCATGCATAAATGACAAAGCGGTTCTCGGCAACTCCCTGAATGCCTTTGGCTAATCATGTTGCTTGTGGTGTTCTGGGATGAGGCATTTTGGAGCTGGATGGCATTCAACACAAATGAAGGCCCGGAGCCGCACTGGGTGCTCCTCAGCGGAACGAGCTGGTGACTGATGCTGCGCCACTGCACTGATATCTTGGTGACGAGGAGGGTGGAAAAGAGCCAGAGCTGGAGACAGCTTTGCTATCATCCTCTACTGCACCTCTTCTCTCAGCGAGCATGACTTGTTCCACTGACAGAGCAGGCATTTGTCACCCACTTGTCCTCACATCTTGAGTGGAAAAAGGGTCCCTGCAAAGTAATGGTGCGAGTGCCAAATTAGATTCAGTTTTTATAGATGGATGCAGTTTGTCTTTGAAGTCATTTTAGTTTGTTTGGTTGTGTTCTGACTGAGATTAATGTGAAATAACAAAGGACACATGGTCCCTCTTTCTCTTTCTGTTGGGGGGGGGGGTTGCTGTAGGTTGTGGAGACTAATGTTTGTGTTGAGATTATATTCACTTTCTACTTTATGCTTCCTTCTTGACTGAGCTGAAACTGTTGGTATTTAACTGTCTGAATTCCAAGCGGTCTCTGAGCATTTTATTTGCTCATGTCACATTTTTGCTCATTGTGAGGTCATTTTTCACTGCAGTATAAAGTACAGCAGCTCTATGAAAACAGCACAGCCATGACTAGAAGTAGAAAGAACGCATAAATGTCTTTTGTGCAGTAGGACGCAGCTGTAATGCTATAAATCATAAAAAGGGAAAAACTGAAGTTGATTTTTTAGTTACTTATTCAATGAAAAATCTGGAACCAACATGTATAGTATTGTTCCAAGTGCTCACAGCTATTGCCAGTATTGGGGAAAAAAGCTCTCCATTTGATAGATAGTTTACTACTTACATTATTAATTTGTTTCTCTACTTGTTTCCTCACTGCTCTGTGAGAACACAAACTGCAGTTAAACCAAACACTGAATTATTGTCATGTGACTGTTGGTGTCAGGTACGTCAGTCATAGCTTCTCGGTTGGGAAGCACAGATTTTTTTGTTTTTGCAGAATTTGGTTTGCGAAACAGCTGAATTTTGTGATTTTTTTTTATATGAGACTTGTAAAATACAGTGAATGTGATGAAATGTCACAATTTAAGATCAGATTTGGTGTAGTTTCCTAAAGAAACTGCACGTCCCTTATGAATAGCTCAAGGACTGACAACAAGTTAAAAATCTGACTCTTCTGTTTTCACAGTTTCTGGCTCTGATGAATGGTGTAATTTGGCAATTTTTTAAAGAAACCCTTTAAACCTGCCAGCAGGTTATGGGGTTAAGAGGGTTCAACTGTGAGCGAAGGCCTGGAAATCAATCTAGACTGGAACTATTATTTTTTCCTCCTGACTTCATGAGCACCTCCCTGATTCACTTTAGAAGCTGGTGTCCCACCTCTGATTAAATTGTGTGTTGTACTGTGGAGCCAACTTATAGCCGAAAATGGCATGAATTACTTAATTTTAACTGAATGTGTTAACTGCTAGGAACTAAATTAACTTAATAGTGACTTAATAGAAGAAACACAACATCTTAATATTTTGAAACACAACACTGGAGCCCAGCCAAAGTGTCAGTCTAGCTGAGCATATACTGTATGCGCTGTGTCATCCTGAGGAAGAGAGGAGCTGTGGCGCTACTTAATTCAAGGTTATTACATACCAGGTTTTAATACAACCGGCATTGACCAAAATGCTGTACCCTGAAAACAGGATACGAAATATACTTACCGGTAATATAAACTGATACAATTCTAGGACCACTAAGAGCAACCAAAAGCCACTGAAAACACGGATTTTTTGAGATTTTTCGTCAAAGTGTCAGCGGAGAGGGAACATGAGAGGCTGTTTCAAAGCTTTTGGAGTTACCAATGCAAAGGCGCGATCTGCCTTTCCATCAGCTTAAATCATGAAACAGTTAACAGCAGTTGTTGTGAAGATCTAAGTGGCCTGGAGATGGAGTAGGGACACCAGTGTGTACCCAGGTGCCAATCTGTGTGTGACCTTCTAAAGAAATAAAAAGACCTTCGCATCAGTTCTGTGTTTAACAGGTAGCCCATGCAGGGAAACAAGTACAGGTGTAATGGTTACCAGCAAAAAGCCCCCTTCTGTCTTATTAAATGTGTGGGGTCTTGGTTGTTATATGATGTACTATTTATTCCATTTCTTCATATTGTAGTGTCTTGCTGCCATTTTAGAACTCGTGTGATTTTAATTAAAAGAGGTTGTGGTGCTGAAGGCTGCTGTTCCTCCTGTGGACAGGTTGATGGGGCTGTTGTACCAGGAATCTTAGACAGGCTGGCATTACCTCAGTGGTTTCTCAGAAGCACGACTCATTAAAATCCTCCTCTGCTCCTTCCACTCATTTGAAACCATCTTTATTCTACAACATCACTGGAAGGCTGCATTGTGTTGGGAGCTTCCTTGAAGTGTGTTTATGTATGTTTTTATAAAGTACACACTGTCGTCATTCTGTCAGCAGACGAGAATGTTGATAAGTTTTAAGATTTCACGGCCCTTTGAACTGTTAATAGATCTTATATGTATATTTTTTCAGCAGGTACTAGCACTGCATTAGACAGACAGCCTCTATAATCAAACACAAACCAATCAGTTTTCTACCTTTCTCCAGTTCTTCCAGTGACATCGCTGTTTTCCTCTGTGGTTGCATTTTGCTCAATTGGAATGGACATGGTCAGCATAGAGAACCATTCACCTCCTGGACATTGAGCAGTTTCTGGGTGTTTTTGTTCACTGTTGGCTCACTTTTCTCACAGCAATATAAAGTTCTGCACCTCTGTAGAAACAGCATACCCATGGCTCGAAGCAGAGGGAATTAAAACATCTCTTTTGTGCAGTTAAATCATAAAAAAATACAGAAACTAACAATGAATTTCTTTGATTATGTGTTGTACAGGAATTGAAAAAAAAGATGGACTCAATAGTGCGTGCAACATTTTTCCAAGCGCCCACAGGTGTTAGTAATACTGGAAAGAAAATAGAGCCTCCACATGCAATAGATATTTTACTATTCACATTTTTACAACTGCGACAAACTAGGTGTTTTTCACTGCTCTGCACATCAACTCCAGAAAGATATTTCACCAGGCTGAATATATTTTCCAACAACTTGCTGACAACTCACTCCTCTGCATGCCATTTTGGAGCAGTGCTGTATTTATTTTATTGATCAAGCCTGTTTTATTTTCTTCTCAGACTCTCTTGTCGTCTCCTCTCTGCTCTGTGTAAACACAGCCTGCAGTTCACCTGAGAACTCTCTGAATGTTTGTCATGTGACTGTCACAGCTGAGTCAGTTGTGGCTGTTTACAGGATATGGTGCAGGTATTTTATTTTTGGGGTCTCTTATAATGAGACATGTAGAATAAAGTTTTGATGAAGTAACCTCAGATTAAAGCTTAGATTTTTTTTATGGATCCTGAAAGAGCCACACATCAGACATGATATGCTGATGAACTGTCAAAGTTGAAAATTCAACATTCCTTTCCTGGTTTTACAGTTTCTGATAACGTTTAATAATTTTCATCTTTCAGTCCTTATTACTGAAAGACTAAAATTTATGGCAGTTTGATTAATTAGCTGAGATAGACCAGACTCGATGTACAGACTTACCTTGACGTACTGAACACAACTGAAAATTTGTTGTTTGAGGGCCAAAAAGCAGTCCACCATTCACCTTGAGGTTGGGCGGTCATCATGTTTAGCTATCTATACCAACAAAATCACAATATATTTGGATGTAATGGTGGAAAATTGGTAAATTCTGTGAAACATTCTGAGCTTTTTAACCTAATATTTGAGGGCCACGTGTTACATATTCAGATGTTTAGGTTCGAAACACCTCACATGCTTGCACAGTTAGATGATCAGTCACTTTGAGCTAGACTGTTGGATTGACTGTCTGATTCTGCCTCTGGGGAATGGTGTTTCACATGCAGTCAGTCCAGTGCAGCATACTGAAGCCTTTACTCACTAAGAACTACTCCCATTTGTAATGCGCTCTTTAGAACATTTGGGTATTTGCAGCATGAGGGTAATACAGGACTGTTTTTCCACCGTTTGTTCAGGTCCAGAAATCACAGACGAGCTGGTCAAGGTTCTGCGTAAGCGCCTGGATGAGACCACCCTGGACATCATCACCGTCATGCTCGTCAGGAACTGCAAGCTGACTCCAGCTGATGTGGAGGTAAACTGCTCTTATCTGTTCTGTACCTATTCAATAAGTACTTTTTAAATTTCTCTATTTCTGTGTTGTCTTGTAGTTGTATGTACATGGCCTTGTGTAGTGCAGTGAGAAAATTGTGTGCCCTAAAATAAATATGGGCTTTTTTTCCCACTGGGACAATCCAGAAGCACTTGCATGCTCTCACACTGCTGAAAATTGCCTTGGATAAAAGCCTTCACCACATATTGTCTGATCAGTTCATCCAGCCGTCAGGATCTCCAGCCACCGAGGTGATGACCTTCAGCCTCCCCCAGTACTGCCTCCCCTGGCTGCCCGCTGTGGCTCACTACCTCAGGCAGAACCTCCTCATCTTCCTGCATGTGCCCAAGTACACTGACAGCAACACAGCACACCACTTCAAGGTACAATCCAGCCTGCTGGAACATGTTGCCGGATGTGCTCACTGTGTTGTCATGTTCTAAGCAATTTTTAGTAAATCCTGGAACAGAAAAGAACATTAATTTTGGAAATCAAACTTTTCTATGGTATAGACAGCTTGGTTCTCATAGACCTTTATCTTAAGAATTCTGATTTGACAGAAGGGAAAGCACATGTGAAGTTGATAAAGGGTTCGGATTCGTTAAGTGTCTCAGTAAACCAGGTCCTCCTTTGCAGACTTTTTACATGCAGAGAAAAGCTAAAACACGCACATTTTACTATTTGCATTTTAATTTGTTTCCATGTGTAAACACAGCCTGCAGTTCAACCGAAAGTCCCGGAAGTCTAATCCTTTAGCGACTGGTGACAGCTCAGTTAGTCATGACTTCTCTAAAGAGGTTGTAGTGTGCGAATAATTTATTTCTGTTGAATTTGTAAATGAGACAGAATAAAGTGACAAACTATTGCAATTTCAACCTTAAATTGGTTGAATTTGTTAGCATAACCGCACGTCTCACACAATTTATACAACGACCACTGTAAAGTTGAAAATTTGACTATTCTTTTTCTTTCACAGATCCTGGCTGATAATTGGTGTATTTTTTTTAAAGAATGGGAAATATCAGCATTAAGTGAATTGTTGTTTCTATTGTTAAATGTTTTGCTTATGTTAAGAGTCAAGCATGAACTAGTTGGCTAATCTGACAATTTCAAAACAGCTGTTAATTGAGCTGTTGCAAGTTTTTTAGAACATGCATGGATAAAAATCACAGTATCATCAGCAAATATTTGGATGCAAACATCTATACACACTTAAGAAAGATCTTTAATAATGTATGTACTATTATGCAAGAGCAATCCAGAGGACAAACACGCATATAAAAATGGAGTCTTGAGGGACCCCTGCAGTACAGCTAGCAAACAATGAACACATATTGCTTTTTCTTGAACAGTGTGTCCTCATTTAACTAGCATAGCTTAGCACAAAGACTAGAAACCAATTAAACATACACCTTCATCGCTAAAACCAAAAACCTACCTTCTTGGGTATGACCTCCAATCTCTGGCATTTTGTAATTTCAGTAATTTTCATGAAGGAAAAGAAAGACCTCATCAGAATCCTTGATGTAGTTGTTCAATCACTGTCCACTCAGTCACAACAAGAGAACTCAATATCCGAGACACCATAGTTCTAGCTCAGTGTCTTAGCAATGGACAAAATGTGTAATTAAACACCAAAGTAAACAGTCAGTTTGATTGTCTAAGACTTCCACCTACTTTAAATAATTTGTTGAATTGCAAAAATATAGTAAGTTTGTGCAACTTGTAGACTAAAAAGTGCCTCCCTGCTCTGATGGATGACACTTTGACATTTTCAAGTGCACCACAAACAGCTCTGTTAAAGTGATCTGGATTAAAAATGAATAAATCCTACATATGGGAGGCTCCCAGCTCTGCAAAACTGAGGCAGAGACTAAAATCATTCTGACAAGACTCATTGTGATGTATGAAATAAATGCTGACTTGTGTGGTTTGAGCTTGCAGGGACTGATTTGCTCTCCTGTTCTGTCTGCAGCACTACTTTCATTTGAGCAGTGACTTGGCTGATGGTGATATCTACCTCTACAATAAGCCTGGAGGCCAGGGGACGGGAGGCAAAGGTAATCATATCCCCCCAGCACAGCATGCCTTTAGTGCCACCAGGCCTTAGAAATACTTTGTGTGTGTTCACAAACCGATATCACCACAGTGAGTCAGTTTGCTCTCACTGTATTCACATGAATATAAAGATAGCCCTGATTGTCAACTTTAGCCCAACATGCAGATCTGTTCTGGCTGTAGTCTGACCTATTCCCTAACCTCAGTTAGGTGTTGAGCAACTTGGTAGGTTTTCGTTTTGCTGCATTGCTTGTCCTGTGTATGAGAGCGAACCAGGAGGTGGTGACTGCTGTTGTGTTTGTCGTACTTCTTGTTGTTATCCTTTTGACCGGCCACAATTAGCTGCCCTGCCGGCAAACACAGAAAGTACCTGGAACTTGGGTTCAGTACAAACAATGCAATTAGCTATTCACAAAGGCTGCAGTTTAGGATGTTTAGGTGTTGCGCAGCACATCTGATCCAGGGTTTAATTTGTTGTTGTCACTAGTTTTACAAATTAATGCCATCCTCATTGTGTGACAGTCACGCTTTCGATGGTGTCTCGTACGGTAATACTCCATCACAAGTTTTTTTATCTGTTTTTTATCTGTTACATAGTGAAAAATGAACTGAAGCTTGACTTTGAAAATTAAATTGAAGGTACAGTCAGATATTTTCCCCAGTATCTGACTGCAACAAGAGCCAGAGTATTTATTTGTGAAACTAATTGTTAAAGCTCACTAAAAAGCAAAAGGTAGCGGCATTTAACTAAAATACATTATCTGTATTTACATTGACATTAATATTCCATTATTAATCGAAAAAATAGACCAATTAGAGTAAAAAACGCTTCATGTAGCCACCTCAGTTGGAGCCGAATGGACGGTTTGGATAGATTGAGATGAGTGGTGTAAACAATGTGGTAATCTGTTCAATAAGTCAGTATTAGCCCTTTATAACCAAGTAGAGACTGAAGTCACTCCTGATTGGTAAAGTCTGTCAGAATATTTCTCTCCCATCAGTCTTTTATTCAGATTTTGATCCACTTGTGACTGGTCTTTGGTGTCAGAAGTGAAACCAAATGTATTGCTCTCTGTAAGCTGTGAAGGTCCTCTTGCACTCCCCCGCTGTTTAAAGACTGCAGGAGAATTATGTGCTGCTGAGATGGTTGCTTAATTACAAAGAACAGCAGGAATGCAAGAATTGTTCTTGGGACATGATGTTGATCCAATTTGGTCTTTCTCTTTTATTTAATTAATTAACCATCTGAAGCCTGAGCAGTTTCTGGCCGTTTCTCTGTTCCTGCTGCACTTTTACTAAATGTGGGCTCATTTTTTATTGCAGTGAACCTCTATGGAAACAGAACAACCATGGTTAGCAGTGGAAAACTCTCTTTTGTGCAGTATGACAAAGTTATAATGCCATAAATCATGAAAAAACAAAATAAGGCAATCGTAAAATATTTATTTTCTGGGTACCCCGATAGTCTAGTGGTTATGTCACAGGACCCTCATGCCGAGGCATAGCGGCTGTGTTCTGTTCGAGTCTGACCTCGGCCATTTACTGCATGTCCTTCCCCACTCTCTCTCCTGTTTCCGTTTCTATCCACTGTCCTGTCCTCTCCAATAAAGGCTGAAAATGCCAAAAATAAATCTTTAAAAAAAAAAGTAAATAAATAAAATAAAATTATTTTCTAAAAATTTTAAAACCTTGTGTCAACATGCAAACATTTGTTCATGTAACCCCAAGTATTATCAATATTGGATAAAAATGGTTGGTCTACATATTTAAGAAATTGAATCAGTTCCTTTTTTAAAATTTGTTTCCTTACTTGTCTCCTCCGTGCTCTGTATGCACAGCCTGCAGTTCAACCCAGCTCATCTAAAACTATTGTGAGTTTTGTAAGCACTGAATTTTTCTTTTTATTTATAGATTCTGTTTATTGCAGAAAAAAAATTTCCCAACCCATGTAGTGTAGTTTAAGGACTGTTGTAAAGTTAAAAATACAGTGATTCTTTCTGTTCTTACAGTCTTTGGTGTTAAATGGTGTGACTTTGGCATGTGTTTCAAAGCCACCAGCAGATTCAGAGGGGTACATTTTCTTGATAAAATGATGGGGGGGCTTCATGGTTGGCAAGGGCAAAGTGTTCGCCGTCGGAGTCCGATGGGATCTCCTGCTGGCAGTGGCACAGCAGCAGTGTCTTCACTCCGTCATGCCTTCCTGTCGGCCCCTTTTCCACGTCCCGAACCCACGTGCTGCTGGTGCAGATGGTAAGCCAGGCGAAGGGGGCCTAGGTGCAGGCGCGCGCATTGCTATTCGGATCTCAAAGTTATCATTCGGATACCACCACAACGACCAAATATTTGCATATTCAGATATTCAGGTCCAGCCCCACGATTGACAAGACCGAAGTTATCTGTGTGTATTGTCAGTGTGAACCGAGTTATCATGGTAGCACATCCAGTCTGAAATACCACTTGATGGCCAAACAAACAGCTGATGCGAATTCTCTGCCTCCTCCTGTCAAAACCAGGCAACAATGATGATAAGAGCATAAAAATGATAATTAAAGGGACATTTAGAATAGATAAGAAATGTGCAATTAATTTGTGATTAATTGTGAGTTAACTATGACATTCATGCGATTAATCGCGATTAAATATTTCAATTGACTGACAGCACTAGTAAAGACCTTACAAATTTTAAACAAAGAACGGAGAACCCAACAATCCAAAGTTGCATTTGGATTCCCCATGAGCAAGCAGTTGGCAACTGTCAGAAAGAAACCAAAAAAAATCTTTAACGAGGAGGGGAAAAAAACCTCAGACACAACCAGGCTCAGGGAAGGCAGCCATCTGCCTCAACCAGTTGGGGTGAGAATGGGGATGAAGGGGGTGGGGCTAACAGGAGGGGTTGGGGTGGGGATAGCAGAAGGAGAGAACAGACAAACAATACAAAGAGAACATGGAACATTTTAGACGCTTTATGGCAGACAGTACCACTTAGTGCATGTCATGATTAATTGTTGTTGGGCATGTAAACACACATCGTATCGGTTAACTTTATTTAGTGTTGACACAATCAGTTCAGTTGGAATCTCTCATCAGAATGATTTCCATCATGTTGAAGCAATTTTGTGTTTCTTTATTTTATCCTTAAACCAGTTCTGTGCTAATACATACATGAATCTACTTTACTTCTCTGGCATCAAGTAAGTTCCCTTTCTCTACTGTGTGAAAACTTCACTGTGAGCTCAGACTTCAGTTCAGTCGAGTTTTTCTAATGGCTCCACTCTCTTATTGTTAAGCTGCTGATGTGGCGGCAGTATGATATCACAGCATATGCTGACAGTCCCGTTTTCTTGTTTATATCTACCACATTAAATTCAGAAGACAGTTTTCTCTGCCTGTCTGGCATAACAGAGACTACTCGAATCTTCTTCTCTTCACGATTCACACACTGCTAATTTCTTTGATGAGCATCAGCACAATTATTTTCCTGAGGTGGCTTTCTCTTTGTCCTTCTTCTTACCGTGCAGCAAACCTCATGCTTAGACTTCTATCAGTTTTTTTCCATGGTGCCTCTTATTCCCAGGCTTGCTTTTGCATTTAGAATGCCAGCCTAATTTGCTCTTTCGCCAGAGATGACCTGCCTGTTGCAGAGAAGCTTCTCAGCCGCCTGGTTCATTATATGTGGTTTGTTGTGAGCTGCACAAACAAAACACAAGTGCTGTCTACCTCTGCAGAGAAACTGCATGTGCAGACTGCTGTCCTCTGTTCGCAGCTTTACAATGTAGTTGTTCACTCTTGAATGTAATTTCACACTTGCGTTGAAATTTGTTTGCCTGACTGATTGCGTGTGTTTATTCAAATGAAGATAAGGTTCAGCTAAGGTCTCTGTTTATCATTTTCCCTTCCTATGTATGTCCCTAACACTGACGTGATCAGTAGCCTTTCATATTGCAATACTTTACCAATATGCTAACGTCAGCGCCTGGCATTTGAAGTCAGTTATAGCAGAGAGCTGGTGCTGCTGTGACTGAAAGGTTACCTGGCTCAATGTGAAAATGCTGCTGTGCAAAGTGAATAAATAACTCTGCCAGCAGCTCCCACCAAAGGGCAACTAATTCTGAATATAAATGACGAGTTTCCTGAATTTAAACAGTTATTTATAATTACTAAATGTATAATACAGTGCCTCGCATTATCATTTTAACTTAACATTTGGCTCTTAATCACAGTGCTGCATTTTCATTTGCAGAACTCATCCTGCTGCGTGGGCTGACTAAATACACAAACAAAATGTATGTAGTCAGACTGCTGTTTGCTTTCAGTGCAGAGCATTAAAAAGAGTTGTGGACTCCACTCATCCACTTGACTTTGGTTCACCTTTTATAAAACTTCTTTATGTATGAATGAATTCATGTATTCAAGTTATTTGCTATGTGATTATTTCAGAGTGTTAAAGGTGGAGTTAGCGATTTTAATCCCGGACACTTCTAGAATCTCCTTTTAGTGGGCTAGCTGTCCATTTCAAGAATAATCAAATGTTCGGACACAGCCCTCGCTCCGTAAGTCCGAAACAAGCAACGTGGCTCGAACCGATCCACACGTCACTATTCCAGCATGTCCCATGCACATTAATTCATTCAGCCTTTATTTAAATCTTGAAGAGTCATTAAGAGCATGACCTCATTTTCAATTAAGAATACACACAACAGAACACAAAAACACTTGCATTCAAAAACAGTGTAGTCTGTAATCATGGTTTTAAATTGACCTACATGTGCAATTGTATTAAATGTTAATGTTAAATAATGACTTTTTGACTTGTTTAACAGAGAAGGTATGTGTTGTAGCATGTTGTTGTTCAGTGCGTTTTTAATTAAAAGAAACCTGTTGAAGTTCTTCCACAAGGGTAGGGAGGATGATTATATTCAGTTTATCACAGTAAACGGAATATCTTTGGATTGTGGACATGACAAGACATTTGAGGACAACACTTAGGTTTAGGGAGACACTGATTAACATTTTCCACCATTTTCTGACATTTTATAGATCAAACTACTAATGGATTCGTTCAGAAAATAATCAACAGATTCTTTACAATGAAAATATTTGCTAGTTGCAACCCTAATCATTGGTGATGACACTTTTGTGCTGACCTTATCCAAAGTTCAAGGCTAGTTTTAAACACTGCAAAGCTTTCTGAGTCTCTAATGTTTGTGTGTATGAAAATCCACTTCCTCAGTGCTTTAGGAAAAAGAACATTGACCAAAGACTGTTTTTGCGAACTGCATTCACCTCTAGTCCTACTGGCACTGCCACTGCCTGGATAGGACAGGAATCCTCTAAGAGGAAGGCTTGCAAGATTATGATTAATTTTAAATGTCAGACATGCATCAGAGTAAAATTTGGCAATGGTTAGAAATAAGAACTGGAACAAGGTCAGCGACACCTGTTGTTCATCATCCACATTGAGTTAACCACAGTCCTGGCTGATGACTTTGTTTGCTTCACATGGCCACGTGATAGGAGCATTGCAACAAAGCTCTCACAATGTTAAAAAATAAAGTAGTCATTTAAATGCATGTTTGGGTTTTAGACAGGATTACTCTGTTCTATTACAGCTGAAAATACAGTTTTGTTTGTGGCTGAGGCATACTGGAACTCTCTGGGGATTCCTGCCTTTCGTCTCTTTATAAAATGACCTTCCTGCGCCTGTCAAATTCTAAATATCGAGGCTGACGTGAAGAGTTTGTCCCTTGCTCATGAATTCATTTTGTACTGCCGTCTAACTACTTTTTAATTGCTGTGCAGGGAAGCTCTGACTCCATCTCATTAGTTTTAGCAGCTGTGAAACAAGGTGCTTAAGTTATATGATGTTACCTGAACTCTGCTCAGTGTGTGAAATAACTCAAACAGCTGCAGCAGTGTTGTAGCACAGCGAGAGGTGTCCAGACTCTTACCTGCATTTCCTGTCAGCTAATTAATGAAGGAGTTTCTAATGCCTCTTACCTGCCTGGTAATATATCTGCTGAATCCCAACAGACCTAATTAGGATTGGCCTCTGCATTTGCTGTGATGTCACAAATCCAGCTGTAGGTAAACTCTTGGTTGTAGGTGAGCTCTGAGAAGCACTCCAGTGTGAGCTGAGGAAGTTGAAACCTGTCTTCTATGATGCAGCTATGAACACACATCAAAGAGAACACTGACCAAGATACGTTTATCAGTGGAGGGACACTTTAAACATATACAGTCAAAATCCATTTTATCTTCTTTAAACTTGGAGGTTTGAAAAGCTATGGAAATATGAAGAGTGAGGTGAGCCATTCTGAATGAACAGCTGCCTCACAGTCCAACAGGTTCCTTTCAGATTAGCTACTACTGCTTATTTGAAAATGTCTTATCTGTGAGCAACGCACACCAAATGTTCTGCAGCTGGCCACAAGACTAAACAAAACAGTCTTTATGCACTCCCAGCATCTGAGTGACTGACGACCTAGTGGATTACTTTTATTTTGGATGGCAATTTTGTGACAGACCATAGCGTTGTGCCAATGTGGCCAAGGTTACGATTAGCTTTGACTGTAGGGCGTCAGACCAAAGCTGTGTGGAAATTGTAATGCTAAAGGGCGATGAGAGATAATTGAAACTTTAAGATTGATTTGAATCCAATAAACAAGGTCTAGGTGGGTTATTGGGTTTTTTTTTTACCTTTTGTGTTTCAGTGCAACCTAAACTCATCTGGTGTTTACATCTGTTTGCGTCTCTCACATAGGCATTAAAAGCAACAGCTGTAAAGTCTATGATATTTTCATGTAAAAAGATCACTCAGGAAGAAATGTAGAAGCAACAGACATCTATGTCAGCTGCTGTGCGGTCAGTAGTTCCTCACCGCACTGTCCACATAGTTACACATTATTAGACCTTTAGGTTTACCCATGTACTCTCTTTACTTGGCACAAGGGTCCTGATAGAATTTGAACTTTCCTGTTATGAGGCAACAGTGCTTGCCAACTGCCACCCCTGCTCGGAGTGTTAAATTGGATAAAAATAAATGATCTTGGTGCTTCCCTAATCCTGTTCTCTGGGTCTCTCTAATGTCGGCCCAGGTACCATGTCGGAGCTGGTTCAGCAACTCTTCCCACCTTCTCAGTTTAAAGGTACCACCACATGTCGTTTTGTGCCCGCTTTGAAACCTCATCACGTTGACTGAAGCCCATAATGCTGCTGCTGCTGATGGCCCCATGTGCTCTGCTCCTGGCCTCCTTTTTCTTTGCAGTGCTGCACCTCCTCCCGTTAAGGCTTCCCTTGGCACATGCATTTTTATTATTATTATAAAGCTCTGTTCATCTTTGAGTTGCCGTTAGATTTGGCATGGACCCCCGAGGTGCATGAAGTGTGGTGTTTGAGCCAGGGTTTCTCTGCTGTTGAGCTTACTGACCTCTGCTTCAGAGAACACAAGGCATTAAATATTTTAAATGCCCTGGAAATAGAATACACTGCTGTAAGTATTTATATATCAACTCATGAGGAAGGAACATTTTGAGCTGTCTTATTCTGATTTACTTATTCTCTTTAGACAATAAGGCTTATTGAAAGCAGATTTAAATGCATTATTTCTGGATGTGATACCCAGAAGAGCCAGTCACCTGTGCATTTATATTTTTTAGGTTTTTTTGTAGGGCAGCAGTTCATTATTTCTAAAATGTAGTCTTTTATTAATTAACTAGCCCTTTGCAGAGGAATGGGCCAGAGTATCCTCAGAATTGTGCCAGCCTTGTGTCACATATTGTGCTTCATAAATCAGTTAAAGTCAATGCATTCTGTCATTCAGACATAGTTTACTTTTATATTAATGTTCCTTACAGTAAAATAAAAATATACAACTGCTTTACTGGAGCTCAGGACACCCAGAGGAGAGCCACTTGGTAACAAATTGTCTTACTGTGACACTGTGACTTCTGTCTCAGGTGAAGAGAAGTTCACAGTGTGACTTGTTGTGAGATCCTGATCAATCCTGTCTCCATATCAGGGATAATTTATGAGATAATAAATGAAGTTACTGCTGTTGTTCCACGTCTCTATAGAGTCTCTATGATGTATCCTGTTGTGGCCGTGTCAGCACTCACAGGCCAGCTATTAGCTCACTCATGAGCTACCTTATGAACATAAGCAACAAGCACGTTGTTATGTGATCATGAAGTATTTTTTTGTATGTATCTGTAATCCTGGAGAATTGAAAAGAGAGATCCCAATAAATACAATAAGGATCTTGTCCCCCTCAGCACATAAAAACTAAACTTACTTTCCTACTACTGAATTACTGTTACATATAGCTGCCATCTTTTCAACTTTCAATCCCTTGTTTTTTCCACATTGCAAGGCAGTCTTGTATTGAATGGAAATCCAGGATGCCTTGTGAAACTACTGGCTTGCAGCCCATTACAATTAGCACAAAGAAGCAAAATTGCTGAAGGATGATGCAAGCAGAAGAGGATAGTTTGGGGGGTTTTCCAGCAGTGTTTTAGTCTTTTCATTTTTTCCTGGTAGCAGCCAGCTTTTTCTCACTGATTCATTTATATAATTTAGGGTCTAATGTATTAAAGGCCTTTGTGATGTAGTTGAGTACATGACCAGGAATATTCTCTAGTATTTGAATATATATACATATTTATATCCATATACTGTTTAAATATACATATAATTACATGACAGATGTTAAATAGTTAAATACATTTACAGTGCAGTGATCAGTAAAGGTACTTCAACCTAATTCAGCAACTTGTGATGAAGGCACCACATTAATTATGAAGTATAGTAGTTTCTTTCTTATGTGCCACTGTATGGCCATGCTAGCACATAGTATTACAGGTTGCCAACAGGTACTGATATATAACACCCAAATCTTTAAAACTTGTTTTATTTGAATCGTTTTCTGATGTGATTTGGCCTTTGAACCCAAAGAAGCTCTTTTAAGTGCTACATTTTCAAAGTAGTGCACATTTTGCAAATCTATCTGAGTCTTTTAGAGAGCCTTAAATGCTATGTTTGGGTAATTTGCGTGAAATCAATTCAACTCACGACATCCCCACACTTAAAGTGACTTTGTGTGCTAGTAATTGTTCAACATGTCAGTTTGTGTAGAAGTTCCCCTTTTAATAACAAATATAACAGGGCTGCTTCCCTTTTAACGTGAAGGAATATATGATGTGGTCTAAAGTTTTCTGGAGAAATATACACCAATCAGCCACAACATTAAGCCACTAACAGCTGAATAACACTGATTATCTCGTTGCAGTGACACCTGTCAGTTGTTGGGATATATCAGACAGCAAGTGAACAGTCAGTTCTTGAAGTTGAAGTATTGGAAGCAGGAAAAATAGGCAGCGTAATGATTTCAAACTTTGATGAGGACCAAACTGTTATGTCTAGACGACTGAGTCACAACACCTCTGAAACAGCAGGTTTTGTGGGGTCTTTCTGGTTTGCAATAGCTGGAAACTACTAAAGGTGCGCCAAGGAAGGATAACCAGTGAATCAGCACTAGGGTTATGCTTGCCCAAGTATGTTAAATATACGTAGGGAACAAAGGGTGCTCTAATAGAGAACACGTAGAATCACAGCTTGCTGCATATGAGGCTACGTAACTGCAGACTTGGTCAGTGTCCATGCTGTTCCCTGTCCACTGCAAAAAAACCACCTACACTGGGCTTGTAAGTGTCAGAAATGGACCATGGTGCAACTGAAGAAGATGGTTCTGATAGATTACATTATCTTTGGCATCACGTGCATGGTTGGTGTGTATACATCATTTACCTGCTAAAGAGATGGCAGCAGGATAGAAAGAAGGCAGACTGGTGGAGACAGTGTGATGCTGTGGCCAATGTTCTCTTGGGAAACATTGGATCCTACGTTCACTAGATATTAATTTGACACCTTGTACCTACATAGACATTGCTGCACACCACACAGCCTCATATGACAGCAGTATTGCCTGATGGCATTGGCCTCCTTCAGCAGGATAATGCTCCCTGCAAAACACTGCAAACATTGTTTTGAGTAACATGACAAAGAGTTCAAGGTGTTCACTTGACCTCTAAATTCCCCAGATGTCAAGATGATGAAGCATCTTTGGGCAGTGCTACAAAAACATATCAGATCCTTGCAGGCCCCACTTTGCACCTTCAGAGATGTAAAGGATTTGCTGATACCACAGGACTAATTCAAAGGTCTGTGGAGTATAGGCCGTGATGGGTCAGAGCTGTTTTGGCACAAGGGGACCTACACAGTATTAGGCTGCAGGTTTTAATGTTGTGGCTGTTTGGTGTATATTATAATGATGACACTAGTATTAACAGTAAGCCAATTTGTGAACATAGGAAAGGTGTTTGAAATGGAAGCACTGTGGCTCCTGTTTCTAATAGCGCCATCCACCCCACTCCATGCACGGTGCTGCGCATTTACACCTTGTATCATGCTAAAGTTACCACATTTGCAATATTGTCTCACACAAGCTAGTCTCCAGCTGTGATGTAATGAGGAACTGAGCACCAGAGGATGAAAAATTAATATGATGACCTCGCTTTCCGGTATACAAAAGAATATTTGCCTGATAACTTCAAAGCTATATAAAAAATATTTCACTGTCCAGGATGTTTGTAGAATTGGAAAGCAAATGATTCTTGACTGTGGAGGTTGTAGAAATTGAAAACTAATGAGCTGAGGAGATGGTAGTTTTTAAGGGTCTACAATTTGCTGGTTATTTTAACATGTTCGCCTGCTCTTCCAGGTATCGCCTGCATCGCCCTCTCATTTGTGGATGCCCAAGGTCGGCCCCTTCAGGTTCCACCTCAGGACTGTGCCGCTTTGCAGAAATCGGAAAACTGCACCATCCCCCTCCATCCAGACCATTTTGATGAGCTGACCACTGTGGTTAAAGTGGAATCCATCAACGTCAGCTCAGGTAAAGGTAAACAAAACACAGAGCAGTGGTAGCCACACACATGGGCATGGGCGTCTAGGGATTTTCCTCCAGAAAATTGTGGGAATTAAGCTCTTTGTTTCCTTGATTCTGGTGATTTTTTGCACTTATTTTAGTTTAAAATAGATGACATGGGGTTAGATAAAATATTTGTCACACACTGGCAGTGAAAAAACAAAAGTCAAATGTACTTGACATGCAAAATAAGTCTTTAAAGCAGCAAGCAAGTGCTCTGTTCAGAGAAGGAAATGGATTTATTATTTCCCTATTATTAGTTTAAAGCCTAATGCACTCTACAAATTTGTAAACATGAATATTCTCTGTTTACTCATGGCATGAGGGTCAAGAATTAATGGGGATCTTGACTTTTCAGTTCCCTATAGATGATCTCTTTTAAACAACATGTACACCAGCAGAAACAACCAACAGATGCTGGCTCACAGTGACACAGGGGGGAAAATGAACTGGTTTAACAAGGAAAGATGTGAAGAATCGTTGCTCTTGTTCCACACAAATGAATTGTAATGCCCTTAGAAAGGCCCAAATGGACCACAGTGGGAAATATCCCCAGTGGAGATGAAAAGACATGCTCAGTTACCTCCCTTCTTTTTAGAATTGCCAATTATGCAAATTGCATCTATTCTTAAAGCAACTTGCAGCAGTTTAGGATTGCACATATGGAAAGATTTGTAAGAAGCAGCAGGGTCAGAATTATCTTCACTTTTAGTTCTTATTATGAGGCGGACATTCATTACTTGTTAGCCATTTCTTTCTTTTTTAATGTAGTGTAATTTTCCTGCCAGTCAGATCCCCATATCTCTAGATGTAATGCTGGCTTTGTGGCAAATTTGGACTCTATGTTGACAGGAAAACTATACCTGGATGACAACATCTGATCACAGGTCTTTGTGTTTATGGTTTTAATTTAATTAACTTTTACATGCATGCAACTGCATGCATTTTTGGAGACGTGTGCTCCAGATCCAGAGACATCTGCGGAGAGAACAAGCACAGGCCACAGGACCTCGAGGGAAACACAGAGTTAGTCATATGTAATGGTCATATATGGAGAGAGAGGAGCCCAGTGCATCATGAGAATCCCACAGCAGTCTAAACCTATAGCTACATAACTAAGGGACAGATCAGGTGATCCTGAGCAGCCCTAACTATAAGCTTTAACAAATAGAACAGTTTTAAGCCTAATCTTAAAAGTAGAGAGGTTGTCTGCCTCCTGAGCCCAAACTGGGAGCTGATTCCACAAGAGAGGAGCCTGATAACTGAAGGCTCTGCCTCCCATTCTACTTCTGGAAACTCTGGGAACCACAAGTAAACCTGCAATGTCAAAGTGAAGGGCTCTGTCAGGATGATATGGTACAATAAGGTCTTTAAGATATGATGGAGCTTGGTCATTAACAGTTGTAAATGTTAGAAGCAGGATTTTAAATTCTATCCTGAATTTTACAGGGAGCCAATGAAGAGAAGCTAATACAGGAGAAATATGATCTCTTTTACTGGTTCTTGTCAGAACTCTGGCTGTAGCATTTTGTATCAGCTGGAGGCTTTTAAGAGAATTATTAGGGCATTCTGAGAATAAGGAATTACAATAGTCCAGCCTAAAAGTTATAAATGCATGGACTAGTTTCTCAGCATCACTCTGAGACAAGATATTCCTGATTTTTGCAAAAATAAAAAGTTTCTGGTCTTCTGGTAGCCTTGCTAACCTGACATGAGTAGAGCCAGGTCACCGTTA
Source organism: Dascyllus trimaculatus (assembly GCA_024666655.1). NCBI lineage: Eukaryota > Metazoa > Chordata > Actinopteri > Pomacentridae > Dascyllus > Dascyllus trimaculatus. Next base: position 19,364,198 of record CM045446.1, read on the forward strand.
TTTATATAGCATATTTAAAACAGCAGCACTGAGCAACATTGCTTTAGGGGCAGTGGTGGCACAATGATTACGTCCCTGCATTACGAATCAGAAGGTCAGAGGATCGAACCCCAATGCGGCCATTGTTGGGCCCATGAGCAAGGCCCTTAACCCTTTCTGCTCCAGGTTCACCGTACCGTGGCTGACCCTGCGCTCTGACTGGGATATGTGTGTATATATATGTTTTCACATATACCAACTGGGATATGCGAAAACATTTCACAGTGCTGAAAAAATTTATTCATGACAGTAAAGCTTTGTTCTTCTTCTTCTTTCCAGTAGAGTAATAGGACTGGCATGAAAAAATAACTAACAAGTTTAAATATAAAGACCCTACAGTATTTTTATGCGAATTTACCTGAGGAATTTCAATTTTCCAGATAAAATCCGGCAAAATTAATACTTTAAAAAAAAGTGATAAATAAGTGCGACAAAAAAAGGAAAACTAAAATTTGGAACACCAATTTGTTCCGTAGACAAGTTAGAGTAAGTAATGTGTTTGAATGCATGATTTTTCATGACAACTGACAGAGACACACTGCAACTTTTTCTGTATGCTATGTCCTGACCAGTCAATCAGAAGTTTGAAACCATATTGATGTTTTCTGTGGAATTTTCCGATTGGCTGAACAAAAAATAATAATTTTCCTAACCTTAGATCGAATGGACAAGATGCTTACTTGTGTGAATGAAGCCCGGCCCAACCATGGTTACTAATACTAAAAAAAGGTCTTTAGAAGTTTCATCTAACTCTATCCAGTCTCGTAAAGTGAGGTTGCTGTGTGGACTCCACCTAGTTTCCTTTTGTAGAGGTGGAACTTTTTTGATGGGCAGCTTCAAATTGTGGAATTATAGCAGGAGGAGTGATAGTCTGTGTTTTGTTTGATTTTTAGAAAATGTGGTCACAAATACCTGACTGTGATCACAACGTGAATCAGATCAACTCTGGATGTGTTCTGGGTCATGTGATTCAGGTCACATATCAATATCAGGTGCCAGTAGGGTCTTAATGTTTCATTCCAGTTTATTTCCACTTGCTGTGCTTCTTTTCAGTGTGGCTATTATGACTCTTTCTAACCTTGCATTCCCCACTTTCATTATAGAGATTTGTTTAGCTCATTAGCATGAGCTCCCTGTGGCTTTCCAAAGGCAGTGAACAAATCCTTTCAAATGTTTGTTTCTGTTTGACTGTGAGAAAGCACCGACATTAGTCTGCTGGAACAGACATTTTGCTCATTGCATGAGCTTTGACCAACTGTATGAAGAGCTGAGTGTTCAGTCCAGTCCCTCTTGATCTTTTCTTCCAGCTGATGTTGGGAGAGTGAAACACCGCCTCCAGGATGTTTATCAAAGCAGCAGGTTCATTAGTTGTAGTTCCACAGCTGGGATTCTTCTCATCCATGGACACATGGAGATTTTCCGCAGAGTCAAAACAAGCATTGAAAATGATTCATGTAAAAATTGTCTTTCTTTGGAAATCTGCAGGGAGCTCCGGCTAATTGTCCTGCTAAACTCCATGTCCTCAAATGTCTGTGAAGGATATGAGTGCAAAATTAGCATTTTACTTACGGCCACAATATCCACATTAACAGGAAATATAGCAGGTTAAACTCACTTCTCAGACTTGATAAAGCTTCTACAGTTCATAGAAGACATTCTACAACAGCTTTCATTGGCTGAACAGTACTAACCAAGACTAATGTGTGAAATCAATGCAGTTTACTTTTAGCATTACAAACTAATTTTCCAGCAGAGAATGGGCTCTTTCACGTTGTCCTTCACTCTTCTGGGCTTCATATTAACACTGGATTAGTTGCTTTTACAAGGTTACATTAAGTCCCAGGAGTCATTTTAAACTTTAAACTGCACTAATCTCAAAATGGATTAATTACAGACATAAGCTGTGTCAGGGGTAACAGCCCAGCCATTAAATTTAAAGTTCAAATATTGAAAGCCTGTAAAACCGAAGGAGTAAATCTTTCCGGTAAATGAATACAACAGTGTCACGACCCAGCTCCAGGAAGGACAAAGAGGAGAGGACCACACTTGACCAGAGAAACTTACATTTATTTTGACCAAACATACTTTAACAAAACAAACTAAATATCTGGATCAGTACTATCAGTAATGTAATGTGTGTATGTATGTGTGCGTGGATGAGTGACAGCTAACGTGTAAAAATGTAGAAAACAAACAAACCCATACAACTTAACCAAGGTCCAGGCCCAGAGAGAGAGAGAGAGAGAGAGAGAGAGAGAGAGAGAGAGAGCGGCTGATCCCAGGAATGACATGTCTGCACTATAAAAGTGATCATAAATCGATCAGTTGTCAACATATATTGTTTGTTACAAACGTCAGACATGGAGGACGGACAGGCAGACATAAATAGAACAAAAGCATCTAAGCATCCTGTGTCAAAGCTAAATGTGTGACGTTTTTAACAAACCAAACCGTTTGGAAATCGGTGGAAAATTCAGTGAATAATTCTATTTTAAGATTGTGGAGTACCTCTTACCTCCATAGACTTACATTCACTCCCGCTTCTGCTAGCCCTGTACCAAGATGGCGGAGCTTTAGGCACGTCCCTCCACAGTCAATGCGGCGTCTACGTATATATGTCTATGTGAGCTCCAGCCAACCAAGACAGCCCAAACAGGAAGTTCAGGGGCTGTCACAACAGTCTTTGTTACTGGAAGCTAAATTTGTCAGTGTGACACTGTAGCACATGGCCATAAATCAAAATTAAATCTTGATTTTGGGACGTATTATTAATATTATTGTATAAGTGTTAGTCACACTCTGTTGTTGGTGTAATTGGAAAACAAAACATCAAACAAGACTCCAGCTGTTTGGTTTTGGGGTAATAAAAATAGAGCCATCCTCACGCTGCTGTACATTGACAGTCGTAATACACACGTCCATCTGTGCTCTCTTATATTATTTGAAGACATGTTAATTAAGGGTTGCTCTCAACATTAAGTATGATTGTTGTGGAGTTCTGATGAAGACGCCGCCTCAAGTGGGATCAGAGTGAAGTATATGAAGGAAGCGGCAGATGACAGGAAGTTTGAATTGGTGCCAGATCACATAAATCACTCAGAAAGTCTCAGCAGTCAGTTACGTCCTTATCGTGAACATGGATGTTATTTTCCAGCATCCCTCTGAAGGAGAGCAGTGTTTTGTTTTGTTTTTTTTATCAAAGGCGTGTGTGAGTGACAAAGCCTTACAGAGAGGGACAGGTGGCTAATAATTATCGGCTTGTTCTTCTGTGTGCTGTGTAATTTAAACTGTTCACTCCCATGTGCTGCTTTAACATCAATATATCACAGTCAGAATAATGGTGAAAGAAATGACACCATCTTGGAGGTGATTAATAGCCCCTATCTCCAGCCAGCGGTATTACAACTACATTTGCTACTGCTGACTCAATATTAAGACCACATTTTTGAGAAACGCTGCTGCTTCCCTGTGAAAGTTGAATGTCAGTTGTTGTGACTCTCCGAAAACTACTATCCCGAAATCTTTCCGTAAACACACTGTATCCCTTAAACCCTCAGCCCATGATGTTACGATAGATGTTACTCTGATATGAACTTCTCATATGACAATTACTATTTTTGTAGACTTAGATCTTGTACTTGTCAGATTTTTCTTCTGTTTATTAAAAAGAATTATTCAGAATGTTAAGCTGTTTTGCAGGATGGCATTGTTCAGCAAACCGTCTTTGAACCTTATAACCAACCAAATTTGTATCTGTTCAAGAATTACTGACTAACTTTTGGAACACTGTGTTTTTTAGACGGCTCAAAACGAGAGCCTGCTAAGACTTGCTAATAGTATTTCTTCTGATCTCTCACGCATCTTAAACAGAGTGAACCAACTTCTGTCCTCAAACATGAGATTTAGAGGTCCTGAATTTAAATTCATTAGCCTGAAGCATTTCTTTATCCCTCTGAACTGCTAATATCAGGGTGTTTTTTTTTTTTTTTTTTTTTTTGCTCCTGTCACATTTGTACTCATTGTGGACTCATTTTTCACTGCAATATAAAGTTCAGCACCTCTATGGAAACGGCACAGCCATGGCTATCAGTAGAAAGAAATCAAAAATAAATAATAAAGTTATACAGAGTGGATGAAGAAAAATTAAAGATACATTTCTTTGATTATATATTTTACTGTAAAAAAATAGAATCAGTATGTACAATATTTTACCAAATGCCCACAGCTGTTACCAATATTGGATAAAAATGGTGGCTGCATATGATTGATATTTTACTACTTACATTTTTAATTTGTTTCCATACTTGTGTCCCATCTACTCTGTGTAAACACAGCCTGCAGTTCATTCAAATAGTCCCCAAGTTTTTGTCACTTAACTGTTAACAGCTGAGTCACTCATGACCTATCAGTTGTTCTGAGGACCACAGAAAAATTAGGCTTTTACAGAACATGAGTAGTGCACATGTTTTGTTTGTGATTTTTAAATAGCACATGTAGAATAACGTGATTTTGACAAAATAACACCATTTTAAGTTTAGATTGGATGATTTTCCCAACAGAATTGAAACAAATAAATAAAAATAATTTAAAAAAGAAAGTCAGCATCCATTGGAAAGTTAAACACCTGACAATTCTTCCTGTTTACACAGTTTCTGGCTCTGATAAATGGCCTAATTTTTATCAGCCTTTGTAAAAAATAACATGCCTTCAAACCTGCTGCTTGGTGTTTGGGTCCAGAGACTGAAACATCAGTCTGTTCTGCTACTTATCCAGGATCAGTGTGTTCCAAACTGAGATTTCGAAAACATTTCGTCTAGGGTTTGACTGCGATGTTTCTTTCAGGGCTGATACCGATAAAGATTATTAGTAATTGAGACCAAAAACTGATATTTGAAAATTCAGAGTAACGTAAACTCAAATTAATGCACTGTTTTTTATGTTTTACATGTTTTAGTACAAGACATTTTCAACATCTATCCTTCAGTGTTAATTGGTTATTATTTCTGACATGTAATCAGTCAGATAGAGGGCTGCATCACAGCCAAAGTGCATTTTAAAATGGATTTCTTTACTGGGGAATCACTTAAAAAATGAAGTTTGTGTTTGAATACCTCTACTGGAAAATACAGGATGTTAAATCCAATAATCCCCTAGTTTTGTCAATGTATATTTTTTAATACTTTTATGCTAATTATCATTGTATTATCATCGAGGCTTGTTTTAATGGTAAACAACTTTTAAATATGTAACTGTGATACACAGAGGTGAGTTTTAGGGGTTTAATCAACAACTGGAGAGAGTTTAAGGATGCAAAATGAATTTAAGTGTAAACTGACAGTGAAGTTTTATCATATCGTATCCTATCATATCTCTTTCTGTATCTGTATTAAAACGTAAACGTGTCTGTTTGTCTTCTAACAGAGCCGCAGCTGTATGTGCGCTTTGACATCTGGGAACAAGGCAACGTCAGCCCCTTACAGCTGAGCGACAAACTGCAGGGGGCGCTGCGCCACGCACTCTGTGATGTTGTCATGGAGCTCAGAGTCTTACCAAATTCTCTTTGTATCGGAGTCCACTGCCCGGCAACCAAAGCTCAGAAAGAAGAGGCTAAAGGTGAGGTCATCTAATAGTTATTTATCATTCCTCTATGCTGTTTGTGCTGTATATGTATCTGTACCAGTTTACAATCAAACCGCAGTGGATGGACACATTGTTGCATTAGCAGTCCAATAAAAGCAACATCTTACGGTCAGTGTTGGGGGTAGCACATTACAATATATTTGTTTGTGATACAGGAATGTCAGGTATCACTGATCCTGAATTCAATAATCATACCAGAGCTGCTTATCAGATTGGTAATCGGGCAGTAAAGTATTTTGCCAGTGACACCTTGAGTCTCTTGATGGCATTTTTCTTTGAAGCACTTTTCTTTGTTTTATTTTGGTTTGTTTTTTTGTTTTTTTTTTTACAAACTTTGCGGTCAGCTTTGAGGTATCACTTTATTTAAGCATAAAACATAAAAAAGCATAATGCAGAGATCTTGTGTGTGTCCTCCTTATCAGGACAGGGATGTGTGCTGATATGTGGCCATGTATTTAAGGTTTAACGTTATATTGTTTACTAGCAATTAGGTGATGATGCATCGCATGCAATGTTGCAAAAGAATGCAAAAGCAATTTAACGAGAAATCTAACAAATGATTTCTACGTGGAGTAATTTAACGTATACACCTTTCGAGTAATGCCCCCTACACTGCCTGCAATGTATTTCAGTCCAATGCCACACATTTAAGGGAAGTTCTGCCTGACAGTGTCAAGACAAACCAAAGAGTGCAACATGTTTTCTTTTTAGCTCAGATATAATTGCTGCCATTGCTAACAGATGCTTTTGCAAGAGAAAAAGAGGGAGAAGAGGGAGCGAAGGCTGTGTCTACTTCCTGCAGCTCAGAGTTTGATGGCTCTGAGAAAATAAAAAACACAAGCCATTCAAATGTCCACGCTACGCACAGAAGTCCTCTGTAAAACTGACAGGCTGTTGCTGTGATTGCGTGTGTTGCTGTATTTGACTGTGCTGCACTGCTGCTGGTTTAAATGTCATAAATGTCCACTGTATTCTATCTGTATTTCGTTTTGGAACTATTTCTTAGTTTTAACAGATCAAGATTTGTCTCCAGCTTTGACCTTAAGAACAGTGATTGCTGAAAAATAACAATAACATGCTTTCATATTGTTCTACTGCTTGAAAATCGTAGAAATATGCTTTTCCATTTTTTCTATTTCACTCAAGCACTACACTCAGTATTAAGAAGTTTGAGACTTGATAAACAACATTTCCTCATTATGTTAATCTGAAACATAACCACTGTTGCACATAGGTGTAGTGAGTATAAAAGCATTTTTTTCTGATTATGTATTTTAATCTGCAACAGTACCACCACTTAGCACCACCCAAGACAAATGTGATTGGTTAAAAGAGAAAAACAAACCAGAGAGTTTTTTCCCCCATATCAGAGTGATAATGAGGTGCAGCCTGACTATTTTCCATAGCACTGTGTGTAACACAGTGTGAGGGTCTTTGCAAAAGCAGATGGCAGAAAAGAGAACAGTATGTTGGACTTTATGAGGCTGGAGCAGGGCAGCAGGATACAGCAAGCTCTCTGCAGCTACGACACAGGTGTGCTGCAGCCATACTGTGATTTTAAAAAGTGGACACTTTGAAATTCTGCCACTGTACACAGCACTGTCTAGAGTACATGCTGTGAACGTATCAACTACATTTACATCACTCAAGTTTCAGTTGTGGTTTCACTGTGGGGCTGTAGAGCTTTATTGAACTCATAAACATGACATTCTCTGTTCTTTGGTCTGTCTGAACTCACAACACTAAACAAAAATGATGCCTGTTTCCTTCCTTTTTTCTCATGTAGTTTTCTGTAAAATCATTTTGCCACCTACTGAACAGAGCAGTAGGTCTGATGGTGTGTTACGAGTGCTGATTACAGAGCAGCTCATTCTGAGTCTGAGTGACGTCTGAGACTGCCAACACAGCTTATATTTCTCAATTCAAAGGACACCATTTTGGCATGTTCACGGGGTAGAAACAAGTAGTCAGGCTTGAAGTAAAAACATACAGAAAAAAATACCTGGGGAAGATCAAGTCGCTAATTACCAAAAAAGTTTTCAATTGTGTGATTATGTTTAACTTTCACTTAACTTAGATATAAATGTCTGTTATTCTCACTGTAAATTGTGTCTTCAGGACTGCTGATTGCTTTGCCTGAGGTGAAAGAAGTGAAAGACAGCCCCAGGCAGCGCAGTGGCTCTCGGGTCTTTAAATCCAGCCCTTCTCCGATCACCTTAATCCAAGGAGCTGTAGGAGGAACCCCAGTGACGGGGACCAGCACACCTGAATCCACCACACCCACCGGCAGGAGCACCCGCCGGAGTTTCTGGGATATACTGGTCAGTTTCGCCAGAAACTGAAGGTTTTTATTATATAACTCCGTGTAGCCTCATTACTGGCTACATTAGCATAACATACTCTTAACTGAAACCACCTACCTGCTGATGTTATTCTGTGTTTTTTGTAAATTTCCAGGCCAACGCAGAGCATTTTTTGAAAAGTGTAAATGTGTCTGTTTTTTTACATAAATCAGAGTAAGCCAGACTCAACAGAGCTTGGAAGTCCCAAGACAACTGACGACATTGTGCAGGAGAAAGGAGAGGAAGGCCGAGCGGCGCGACGAAGACACAAGACAGAGAGCGTGAAGCAGCAGTGGAGTCAGGAGAAGGCGATGGCTGTGGAGCTGGAACAGGCCCAGAGGTGGGGAATTCTTACTTCTAAAAACGGTGATTGCAACGATTTGAGACTTGCAGTATTCAACTGAAAGAACTCCCTCCAATGACCATCAAAAAAACTGTTCACAAGATACCTCAAACTACAAACACAGTGGAATATTAGTAGATATGTTATGTAAAGCACTATAGCACTCTGACTCAGCAGTGTCATGACTTTCCTTTAGAGCACTATCCTAAATCACTTGTGAAAGCCAAAAATTTCAGCACCTGGACAAGAAATCACTGCGTTATTGACAGCAAGCAACAAGCCATTAAACTACCACAGCTCTGCTCTTTCACTGCTGTTAGACCTGTAAAAATGTCCTCTAATGCATTGTGGGGGGGGTATGTGGCTCTGCAGGAGGCAGGTGTCTCAGTTGGAGGAGGGAGATGCAGGCACTTTGCACCCTGTTTACCAGGATACCTGCCAACCATGGATCACCTTCATGGCTAAACTTGGTACGTTTCTCTTGTCCAGCCAGAATATTAAAACACGACAACTGCACAATCTCACAATGACATATTTTATATTCTGTAAGCTGACATGCCTCTCACTCTCTGTTTCTGTTTGTTCCCGTAAAACCTGTGACTGCTGGTGAGTAGGCTGCTCCTCCATTCAGCAGTGCATGGCTGAAATAGCTTCACACTTCCTGTTGCCTTCCGTCCTGGCAGAGATTGTCAGTTTGGTCAGTTCTCTAGCAAGTGATACATCAGTGAAGGCATTTGAAAAGAAAAGGTGAGCTGTTTGTGGTGGCTGTGAAATCATTATTCCTCAATTATCCATTGTCACTTTTATAATCGTCTCAATACTTTTTGCATTCTGAATACAACCCTTTCATCTTTCTCTTGTTGAGAACTAAAGAAACACTGACATGCTGCTGTGATATTTACTTTTTATTGTATAGTGCCAAGGGTTTATTGATCTTTCTCAGTGGCATAAAAAACTGTGATTTAAACAGACTTCACACACTGACAAAAGAACACAGACTTCAGCAGTTTCCAGCACTTCATTTTCAGCTAAAATGTTTTGGTGGGTCCAATTCAAATGACTTTTTAACGGCATTCATTGCTGATCATTCAGCTTCTTTCATCTCTTACTCTTCAACCGATATTACAACTGATTCCAGCCATTTTATGCTTCAAATAATTGTTGCTCTTCAACTAGAATTTGGTGAAATGCAGCTTTTAACATTTCTGCATTGGCTTTATTTTTCAGTCCCAACGGTCGCTGATTGGTTCCCAGCGATGGTTGGGACTTGGGACTTGGTTCCCAGTTTACTTATTAAGCCACTTTAATAAGGAAACTACTTGTATTTAACAAGTAGTTTGCTTATTAAGAAAACGCAGTAAATCAGCAATGCACAGTGTCGCATAACACATTTTTGCATGTGTAATCCTGGAAGCTAGGGGCCATGAAAAGAAGTAAAGTAATGATCTGCTTTCGTCACTTAGACTTGTGATAATTAAACTGCTTTTCATCTCTCAGCAACCGGCAGAGCAAAGTGCGTAAACTGTAAGTCCTTCACATGCAGACATTTCAGTTCAGCCAGCAGGATTTGACACCTGCAATTCTCATTGAGACTAAGGACACTGTAATCTAGTTTGATCTAATGTTTTTTTTTTTTTAAATAAACAGAATAGAACAGCGCCAAATGGACTACTCATATACGCTAGTTGATGTAAAAATGATAAAGCTGCATCTATTAAAATCAGAAAACGCACTTGCTGTTGCACGTCCATCACCATGACGCTTTCCATGCATGTGCTTTTGATCAACGCATGCATTTTTCTTCTGATAGATCCTCTGTATGTTTAGAACTACAGAGGATAAAGGCGTGTATAGATAATGGATGAATAGATATTTAGGTGGGTAGTTTCTCTGCCTTTTTCTTGCAACATGCCCAAATGTTCAATTGGTGGGAAGCCAGTGAGGGATTAGGTCCTTATTATCGCACTAGAGTTTGTTGAGGTGCTGTCTGACTCTAGTCATCCACAAACAAACAGTACGGTCAGCAGAGTTAGCAGTGCACATCATAAGAAAAAAGAGACACAGTCAGTAAAAACCGTCACCAAAGTGTGGAGGGTCTCTGATCGCGTAACAGTGTCCTTAATTCCTCAGATCCGTATTGTGTTCCTGGTGTGTGATGGTTTTATCTATTTCTCAAAACTTTTGCAGCTGTCCCGCAACTGGAGACGTATTTGTACCGTTCTCACTGGTCCAGAATCTCAGCCAGCCTCCAGATGCTACAAGGAACTTCATTCTCATTGGCCGTAACTTCCACCAGTGGCACTGCAGCACAGAGCAAGGTACCTGCCAAAGCCAGACATTCACAGCCTTCATTTACTGCCGTAGTGTTTTGTATATACAATGCAATACAATAGATGGCCAGTAATGCAACATGATCAACAATAATCAGTTAGATTTTGTTTAAAATGCCCACTCATGACTGTTTATGTCTTTTTGTCCAGTTAATAAATAACACAAAGAGACGGAGGCCTTAGTAGTATATAAGAATTTTCAAAGACAACAACTACAGCAGATGCATTTGAACTTTTAAGTATTTGAGTGCCTGAAAACTGACAGAAATTTCCTGGACAAACTAAGAGTACCAGATAATTACGTTCTGGCTGGTAAAACAAACATTTAAATTTGCTGTCAAGAGGACTTTAATCAGAAACACTAAATCAGAGCTGCAACGTCCTGTTAGTACTGCAGGAAAATCACAGCCACGTCATTCATTTAATTGAATGTAGGTCCTACAGTGAGACCTCTGCTGGCACAGTATGGCTGGCACAAAAAACAAGCAAAAAGCCTTTAACTTATGTCAACTTTTGCTGCAGCACAACCCACAGCATGCAGTGGTGGCAATTAAATACATGTCCTTGTAGGTTACAGTTTCAGATGGAGGATTAAATGGTTGCAGCTGATTCTTCTCCAGGATACCAAAATCACGTTTCACAGTTTGTGCAGTGTTGTGTTATCTGATAAACTCTTGCATGGCATTTTATCACAGACGTGTCACATGAAATAACCACTCAGAAACCGAACACTTGTTACAAAATTGATTCAAAAGCTATGTAAATTTAAAAAAGTGAGCTAATTACAGTTGCTGAATTTTAAGGGTACTCCGGTCAGGATTTATGAGGCCAATTAGCAATTGCTGGAAACAGTATCTGTCAATGCCGATGACAGTCTGTTTGAAGTGTGCCGTTTTTTCATGTAGGGGTTATTTATTCATTTATCAGTGATTAAACAACTTTGTATATCAACCCTCTGGACCCCACAACCAGCTGACAGGCATGTTGTCTCGGAAAAAAATGCCAAAATGACACCACTTATCAAAGCCAGAAACTACTGTCAGTGTCAGACTGTCAGATTTTGAACTTTCCAGTGGTCTTTGAACTACACATCTGGAGCACACCTTTTCGGTTAGAAAGCTTCACTAAAATAAAAGTTTATAATTTTGATATTTTATCAAAATCACTTCATTCTACTTGTGTAATTAATTAATATGTGTAGTATTTTATTTTATTGTATTTTGGGTATTTGGTAACACCTGTTGGAACTTGGAAAAACAGTGAACATTTTGAATAAAGCTTTTGTAAAATGATAGGTACTCAAAGAACCTGACCTTTTAGTTTTGTTTATTATTTTCTAATTTATGACTTAAGGACTATGTCATGCTGCACAAAAGACATTTTTAAGTTCTCTCTACTGAGGTTTGTGGTGTTGATATGTTTTAAATTTCCTTGGAACACACCTCGGAAGTTGCAGATTTACTGTCTTTTTCAGACACCTGTTAGAACTGCCAAACTGGTGATGCAGTGAAGCATTTTAGTGCCGTGTAGAGAAATCGTCTCAGACGTTTTTCTTCTCTGATCAGCTTTACAGAAATCAAATGATTTAAAACAAATATTGATCGGTGGCTGATAGATCAGAGCACCCTTATTGAATTTTTCAGGTGATTTCTACACACAAACACATCTTAAAGTTTGGGAACTGTTTTTCTGCAGTGCTTTTTGGGACTTAAGCAGTGGGACTTCACTGTTGGCTTCTCTCAGAAAGTCATTTTGGTGTTTTTTTTCTTCAAAATTTAATTTCAGTCCAAATGTTGGAAAGTCTCCAGCCAGTCACCTGACATTTTCTATTCATTGTCTTTTACTTTTTGGATCCCTGGTACCTGATATAACACACTCCACTGCTCTACTAAACAGAAGATTTTGTGATGACTGTGATACGAGAGTTTTTCTTTGTCATAACTGAGAATAGAAGTAGAGGCTTTGAATTTTAATAGTAAAAAAAAAGATAAGATAATAAATCCAAGAGTAATGCCGTTACAAACATGCCAGAATGTGGGGGTATCCATCAATCATCTACTAAATGTTTATGAAAGTCTATATTAGTGTATAATACTTGAATAAAAATCTCTGCGGCATGTTGCTAACACTTGTTTTAACCTCACGTGTAGCGTAGAAGAAAAGATCTAAGCATGAGTGTTTTTTTTTATGTCGAAGCTTCCAACATGCTCTCCTCGCTGTCTCTCTTTGATTCTGTGTTTCTCTGTCCATGCTACCAGCTGTCTAACACACCTGTGTTATTTTGCAAGTGTTTGCTTACATCAGTATGTGTCGAGCTGTGTTTCACTGCCCATGCTGCCTTGCTGTTTGTACCATCTCTGTTTGCCTGCAGAAGACAGTTCAGATGAGGAAAACACCCCAGTGCTAAATAGGTTCACACGTAAGTTTAACAACAACGTTGATGCTGATGGGATGTTTTAGATGGCTGTTTTTGTCTTTGTTTTTGTAGAGATATAGATGTTGTATTTCATTTCATTCATTCAATAGTTTCTCAGGTCTTTCTGCTCTAGTCACATTTTTACTCACTGTAATATGAGGTCCTGCACAGCTAGATGTCAAGAGAAAATTATTTTTTTTTGCAGTATAACTAAGTTATATTGCCATGAATAATAGAACACAGAAAAAGTTGGATTTCTTGAATTATGTATTTTACAAAAGTGGAAAAGTCTGGAATCAACATCTACAACATTTTTGAAGTGCCCTCAGGTTTTACCAATATAACAATAATAATAAATACGTGTTTTACTACTTACATTTTATTTCATTTCCATACTTGTCAACTATCTGCTCTGTGTAAACACAGCCTGCAGTTCTGGCAAAAAAAAAAAATCATTTAATTTTTTTTAGCATGGCTGTTGTATCTGAGTCACTAATGGCTTCCTGGTTCCACTGATTAGCACAGATTTTTCTTTTTTTTTTTTTTACAAAATCTGATTAATGCAAGCAGTTTATTTTACAGCGGTTATTTAAATGTGATGGAATAAAATGATTTTAATGAAATAGCACAGTTGCAAGTTTAAATTTGGTTATTTTTTCTGACGGAGTGGCGTGTTGCAGATGAGTTGTTTAAGGATTGTTGGAAAGGTGAAAGCCCAACAATGTTTTCTGTTCAGACAATTTCCAGCTTTGATTAAAAAAATAGAATTTAGCCAATTAAAAAAAAAAATAACATGCCTTTCAAACCTGTCGGTAGGTTTTGGGGGTTCAGAGGGTTAAATATATGGACTAGTTAAAAACCAATGTAGCTTAAAAGTGACTAAAAAGAGAGTAGTTTTTAAACAAAATGTTTACCTTAACATCTTTACACTGAGCAGAAAACAAAGACACTGGGCCCAGTTTTTGTGAATCAAAGTGTGAGGCACAAAAAGCAATTAAGCGATTAAAAGATGTTTCTGTGATGTTGGAGGTTTATGCGCTTCCTGTCAGTTAAAGGGCCCATATTCTGCTTTCTGGGCTCTATGCACCCACAGTTCTAACAAGCTGCTTCAATACTTCTATACTATGCTTCTATAGACAGATAGTTACTGTGCTTTTCAACAATAAAGCTTTTGAACAAATTTTTACAGACCCCAAAGATACAATTATAAACCTGTAAATATGTATAATAGGGGTCTTTAAAGGTGACTGACAGTGATCTTTCCCCTACTGTGCCTTTCCTGCAAGACATCAGTCAGGGCTCATAAAAAAACTCTCAAAATGTTCTCATCTTCAACAACTGGCACTGATCAGTGGCTTGACCAGATAAAATATTTAAAATCACCACATCACTACAAATGAAAGTTAATTTCTCGGGAAGCTTGATGACTGACCAGAATGATCTTTTATCTGTTGGTTAACAAGCTGTCTGCAGGCTGGTGTTCACACTCAGCTAAATCTCCTTTGTGAGGGGAGAAACTTCACACTTAAACTGTCAAATCAGCATGTGTTTTTGTAGCTCTTGCAACTCAGAGCGATGAGAGGATCAGCTATTTATCAGCTTCGTCAGCTTCACCAGTCTCTTTCTCAGAGTTAAAATTGAATTTCTATCAAACCAATAATTCAATAAGATCAACTCAGATTTGAATCAGGAGCTCAAATTTTAAACAAACATCTTGTGAACAAACCAAACTCATTTGACTGCAGCTTTTATTTCAATGCGTCAGATACATTTTGTCATCTTACCCTGATGTGTATACATTTATTTTGCTGTGCATTTCCTTCAGGCTGAACAAAGTTGTGTCTTCTCAGTTTGAAGCTAAATGATTTTACTCTGTCATAGTTCAAGTTCATTTTCTAACTAAGTCAGTCCCTCTAAACATTTAAACATTGAGCTCTGCCAACACCCAAAACCCAGCACAGGCAGACTGCCTGCACAAAAACAGCCCTGTGACTTTCCTTGTAACACAATGAACACAATAAAAGTAGAATAAAATGCATTAATAAAGATTAGAACTAAATGTATGAGACACTGACAAATATATAAAAAACAAGGGAAATAAATTATAGTGCAGTTCAGTTCCAGAGCACTAATAACTAGTAGCAAAGCTGCTGGAAAAACAACTTTGTTTGTCTTTAGTTTAAGTTGAAGCAGGCTTTAAATCACCTTCAAGTTGACCTATCTTTGGTAATGATAATACTTCATCATTTTCGGTTTGCTTCTTCCTAAGATGTAATAAAACCCAGCACATAGAGAAATAGTGTGAATCGGAATAAATCCCCTACATTTTATTGTGAAAAGAATAAACACTCTCCATGCTTCGTCTCTCCCACTGATCATGTTCCACACATTTTTCTCCCACAAATAGCTCAAATGTGTTGACGGCATTTACAGTGTCTTCAAAGAAGTAAAGCTTTCACCCATTTGTCAACCTAACCTTGGAAACCTCTCAGAGAAGATTGTGTAATTCTGTGTGTTTGGCCTCAGGGCTTATAAAGAGCTACTGAAAATGTACTGCTCATAAAAAGTCATGGTGCTGCGCTGTCCTCTGACTGTAATCCTACAGTTTGGTAAAGAACAGAAGAAGTAATGTCCTGACAGTCAGAAGGGAGTCTTTGTTAAAGAACTTGCCACCACATGCTGTCTGGCTTTGATTCATATTGCTTTGCCGTTTCACTGAGTTTCTCTCTTCTGCCCAGCTCATAAGGGCTTCCAGCGCTTCGAGGCTCTGGAGCAGAGTGATTGGGTCGGTCCCAGCCAGGCCAGGGCAGGACTGGCTCCCCGCCAGAGGTTCCTCTTCATCAACATCCTGGACAAAAAGGTGACTTGGCATGTGGAGGCCTGTATTGTCAATGTCCCTCAGGCCAAGCAGTCAACAAGACAGAATTCAAAAGGTCCTGTTTTGTATTGAGCAGTGAATACATCTCTAACCACTGAATTACAGCTGTGTTAAATGTAGAAGTGCATCTCTCCTTGCTACTGTTGTCCAGTTAATGGTCATTTCACCAAATAGAAATGGTTGCACTTACCTCTGGCGGTATATGTATACACAAATCAGCCACAGATTTAAAACCGCTGACGGGTAAAGTGAAAAACATTGATTATCTTGCTACAATGCGGTGTTCTGCTGGAAAACTTTGACTCCTGGCATTCATTTGGATGTTACTTTGACATGTGCCACCTACCTAAACATTGTTCCTGACCAGACAGACCCCTTACATGGCAACAGCACTCCTCCTGCAGGACAAAGCAGCCTGTCACACTGCTCAAAACAGAAATTCGAAGACTTCGACCTGGCCTCTAAACTCCTCATGCTTGTTGGGAAATGTACAGCTGATATTTTTCTATACCAGATGACATAAATGGGACATTGTATGTCTGTTATCTTCGAAGAGTATTATAATTGTACATATATAAAATGATAATGCAAATGTAAAGTCTTGTCACCCTTATCTGAGTGCCTCAGAATGCATTATTGACATTGTGGTGACAACTGAAGCAGAGCATTACTTAAAAATAAACCTCGGTATTAAAGTGGCAACTATTTTTATTGTTAATTAATCTGTTTATGTTTTTCGATTGATTAATTAGTTGTTTGACCTATAAAATGTCAAAAAATGGTGACAGTCCATGTTCCCCAAAACACAAGATGACATCCTCAGTTGTCTTGTTTTGTCCAAAGATACAGAGGAGGAAGGAAAAAAATACTCAAGCTGGTTTATTTATTATCAAAATAGTTGTTGATTGAGTTAATAGGTAACAGTTTCTCGATTAATCTTCGTAGCTCCACCTGGTCTAAAACAAAGACTGTGAAAAAATTAATAAAGCATACTCTGAGTCGTTTTAACCTGTGTCACTTTGTAATTTCTTTAGGTGACTCTATACAGCTACAACTGGTCCGTGGACCTGGGTGCGTCTCTGAACCGCGAGCTTGTCCGCCTGGTAAAGTGGCAGAACGCGAGGGCTCATGTCGTCCACTGCCTGTTCAACCAGAAGATGGGCCTCTTCCATCACTACTGCTTCTCTGATGCACCCATCCATGAAATGGACTCCAAGCAGGTAAAGACACCGACACACCAGCAGAGCAAATGTTGAAAATCGTCAGGACCGCATCTTTAACGTGTGGTAATTTGCTGATACTTTGTGTGGGATCTCATCAGCTCACTCCTGCAACCACACCACAAGTCATAATATTACATTCTAACTTTACATAGAACTCTAACATTAAATTAGAATTACATCGAAGATATTTGTGCAAATGGCATCGAAACACTGAGCTTCTTTTCATGTATCTCATAACAAAGCTCGCCCATGCTGTGAACTTGTTGCGTACAAACACTGATACAAGGTGTTTACACGATGCCCACATATTGTTAGCTAACCCACCATTAGCAGTCGGAGCTGTCTGTGCCATTACAACATCCAAAATTTATCAGAATGCATCATAACGTTAAGTTTTTATGGACTCTGAAAGCGGAAACTAGTTAACCGAGCACCAGACTAGATTTTTTATTCATGTTGTTTCAGCACCTGCTGAGACATCATCAGCTCTCTCTCTCTCACTCACACACTCTGTGCTATGTTTGTCCTGCATTATAGAAAGGAGGCAGCAGACTATCATCTGCTGCCACAGGTCCAGATTTGGTGTGTCAGAACTTAGCACAAAAGCTTTTTTCCAGCGAGGACATGGTGTACGGAGTTCTCAGATGGACCTGTATTTGTCAGCTGCTCTGTGCACATCTGAGGCACTAATGGATCTCAGTTGCACCGAGGAGTGCAGAATGTTTAGTTTTTTCGTGATTTTGATCAAACATTACAGTTTGAAGCTTAGATTTGGTTAACATTCCCCACTGAACAGCATGCCAGAGATGAGAAGTTCAAATACCACTGGAAAATTGAAAATCTGACAACTCTTTACAGTTTTTTTAGTAGTTTCTAGCTCTGATAAATGTGTATTTTTTAAAGACAACAAGCCTTTTGGGGTTCAGAGTTTTCATATCTACTAGAATAAAGGAATATTTTCTTCACTGTACAGTCGCAGTCCAGTTTCATAAGGGCTCTGTTTTCTTCACTACTTAAATGAGAAGCAGTTGTCCTCTCAAAGTAGTTACTTCTTTAGAAGTTTTAACTTTTCTCTCAGATATAGTTCCACCTGTTCCAGCACCACTATACGATTTCTGTAAATGGCTAAAATTTCACAAATGGAAGAAGTTGTTTTTCAGGCACAGGAATAAAACAAAAGTTTTGAGTTTGATTTGTAGGCAGCCCCTTTTCTTCAGAAACATGAAATGGCATAAGACTAACCTTTGCAGCACTGTTTGGATAAAATACATTTTCCCTACATCAACATTTGCTCTCACATGCTGCTCTTACAGACATGCTGACACACACAGGATTTGCCACTAACAGGCATCGTGGTGCCTACTGTTTCAGTGAGTGTGCCTGCATGTGGTGAGGAGAAAGGGCTGCTAGCTCAGGTGGAATCAGCCTGGCAGGGCAGCATCTGGACTTGAACTTTGGCAGAAGGTAGAAGGTCCCCAGGCAGGTTGAGTGCAGCTGTTGTGTCTTGGGGGGAAGTTTTGGTGACTTCCATATGTTGGCGACGTGGTTCTCATGGTATTTATGATTTAGTAGTGATGTGTCTGCACTCAGTAACAGCGGTAGAAGTATTTATTACAGTGAAGGTGAGACACAAAAGGCAAAATCATTGTTTTTTTTTTTCAAGCAAAGCTCAATTTTGATATTTTAGCATATGTCTTCTTTCAGACTAATGGACAGAAAAGATCCAATTTTTCATATTTAGTTGTTTTGTTTTCGTGTATTTGCATCTGTAGATTCCTCACCCTGGGTATGATGATGCAACAGTTCTATAAAATAAGGTGCTTTTAAAGCCTTTAAAATAAATAATAAAATCTTAAAATCAACAATGAAACAGACAGGACGCCAGAGGAGGGAGGCTAATACTGGTGTTATGTGATCACGCCTCTCCTTCCTGTTAAAAGACAAGCAGTCACGTTCAAAGAATTAATAAAATTAGTACTTAAATAAGCCTTTGGGAGAGAGAGAGGCCTTTATATTGACTTTAGATCTTAACTGAAATAAAGCTTGTTTTGACAGCTGAGCAGACCATGAGATAAGATTAATTTTTAACTGAATCAATTCCAGGTGGAAAAAAGAAGTCTTCCTATTGACATTCTGTTTAAATGCTGGCAGGTATACACTGTTGTTGGATCCACTCCCTTATTTCTGTCACCTGCAGCTCCGTCAAAGCTTGTTGCTGCTTTATTCACCCCTGTTTTCTGTTTTGAGTATCTCAGCAAAAAGCACTGGACTCCCTGTATTAAATATGAAGCTGTGGATCAATATGCAACTGATGGTTTCGTCAGCACAAACGAAAACAACATTTCTCAGTATAGAAACTAAGCATTTTTATCCTTGTTGATTATTACTCCTCTGTATCCGCTGTCTTCTTACGTTGTCCGTATCATACCCTGGAAATATAACCCCTGTCACATCAACGGCCTTGTTTTCCAAAATGAAAGACTTAACTACCCCAATGCAATTTAGCCCCTGTCAGTTTCCATTTATCTTCCTGGATTATTTATGATCAGAGGTGTGGATAGGGAGCTTTCCAGAGTCTAGTGTGCTGCCTGCTATAGAACTGTTTGCAAAGCATTTTTAACAACCCGTCTTCCTCATTCTCCACTCGTACTCTCACATCATGAGTCAGCTGCCATATCAGCCTCACTGTTCCCAGCAGGGAGTAAGAGGACAGCAGAGAAGCCACCGTTCTACCAATTTTGATGATTTTTTTTATGGTAGTGGGGAGGATCTGTAGTATGTGACAGTACACAATGGATAGTTTGAAGATGTGACTTGTCACTTAAAGGCTGTTCTGTTGGAACAGCTGGAGGTAGAGAAGGCAGACTAACAACCGTCCCTCCATCAGCCATTGTCCCCATCACTGTCGACGTCATGTGTTTATGTCAGCCTAGTAATATTTTTTGTGGTTTTTTGATCAATTTTATCATTTTTGTCTAGTTTTTATTCTGTTATTTTCTGAATATGTTTTGTCTTTTTAATCTATTTTCAATTTATTTTTTTCTGTTATTTTATTTAAAGTTTTGTCTTTAATTCTTTTCGTATTCTTTAGTCTAATTTTTATTATGATCTTGACTTTTTAACACAGTATTTTCTTGGCTATATATATTTTTATCATTATTATTTCTCTTTTGTCTTTTAAATCCATTTTTCAAATCTAGTTTTTGTTATGTTCTTGTCTTTTTAATGGAATGTTTTTGTTTTTTTTTATTTTATTGTTATGTTTTGTCTTTTAATCTATCTTCAATTTAGTTTTTTCTGTTATTTTATTAATGTGTTTTATCTTTTCTTATTAATTTAGTCTATTTTTGTTTTTATTCTGTTATTTTATTCATTTAACATTTTTTAGTCCAGTTTTTATTATGATCTTGTCTTTTTAACTGTTTTTTGTTTCAATTTTTTCAAATATTTGGTCTTTTTAATCTATTTTGTTATCCATTTTTTTCAAATCTGGTTTTTATTATGATATTGTCTTTTTAATAAAATTTTATTTATTGTTTTATTTTTATGATTTTTCCATTACAATCTTTTATCATTTTTTAAATTATTATGGCACTTTCTATAGATTTTTTTTCTTGTTTTTGCTTTTTAAAATGTGTTTTATTAGCTAATTGTTTTCTGTTGTTTTACTTCACTTCATTTCTGTCTAAACATGTTCTGCCTTATTATTTGCTAAGCACTTTTAACTACAACCTGGATGTAAGGTGCTATATAAGTTAATTTTAACAGTGTTTCTTAGGATTGGTTAAAACCATCCTAACCTAAGACAAATCAGAATTTTAAAGAGCATCAATATTGAATATTTTCTGATTTCTTTTCACCTTTATGACAGTAAACCAAATATCTGTGGGTTGTAGATAAAACAAGACTTCTGTCATGCTGGACTTTGGAAACACTAATTGTCATTTTTACCCGTTTTGACCCCTTTTTATCGACAAAACAATAAATTGATTATAGAGAAAAAAATAATCAACAGGTCTATCTACAGTTTAAAGATGCATCTGTGGTGCAGACAGATGGTAAATTTGAGGGAGAATAACAATCACAGCTGAACTATCAACCAGGCAAAGTGGGTTAGGAAAGCCTCAGGTACAATACATGTGAAGTACTTTCCAGCTATTTGATTAAATAAATACTTGGTAGATAACATGTGGCACAACATTACCTGATACGATTCGATAATGGCAAATTATCAGTGTTGCTTACACAAACTCTATACACACCTACTATTTTGTTTCATGTATAGGCAGCAGTACAAATTACCATACAGAAAATATGGTTTTCCAGCATAGAAATCATATACAGGGTCCCAGCTCCTGACTTTTGCCCCAGGCTCCCCCACACCAGGTCTGTCCGGCCACGGCAACAAAGACATATAGCATGCAATGCGGTTGAGTTTAAAAATACAGCAACGTGTCACGCACAGTGTTGTTCCAGTGTGAGCAGAACAGGCTGAAGTAGGGATTTAATAAAGCTGCAACAGTGGAAGACACTAAATGCCCTTTTAGCCTTGCCCCTATGGCCAATAACAAAACAAGCTCAAAGAATAGAAAGAAGCAAACTTTTCCTTTCCCTCCAATGGCCTCGCTCTTCATCACTGCATTACTAATGAGTGCAGACAGAAGGCAGAGTCAGAGCAGCAGAAAATTTGCCTGAACAGAGCTTCATCTGTCAAGGTCCTGATGAGAAGCAGAGGGAGCACCAGTGCACAGTTTGACCCTCCAGCCCATGGGCATGACGCAGCCAGCTCTGCCACACTGGGGCAGCTGGGCCCTGAGCTGCTCCGTTGAACAAACTCGCCCAAAAGTTCCTCTCAACAGCAACCAGGCACACCAGCGGTGCTATGGAAATTGATTTGTCCAGTAATAATACCAAAGAACAATAGGGTCCTACGCACTGTAGTGCTTCGGGCCCTAATTAAACTGACGCACAGTGCAGTGAACGGATCATAGAGGTTAAACAACGTGATCATAAAAATATAAACATTTTCACTGCTCCACTTGTACCACTTTTAGCCTATTGTCATTGCCAAAGCAACTCAACCCCAACTTTAAACATCCTGGATTGAAAGCATGCTTCACTTGATTGATTTGCTCCTGTGTTAGGTGAGGTGAATGTGATATTTGTTGTCAAACTTTTAATTTTCTTGTTTTTCACCCCTCTCGTTCAGGATCCCAACCCCTTCCTCGGTCCTTCCATGGAGCCTGACGCCTTGCTTCGTAGTGCCGTTCCTCCTTTGCCCAGTAAAGAGCAGGGCAGACTTGGAGGCTCTGGCCGAAGTCTCGCTCCGCTCCACTTTCCATCTGAGCTGCTTCCCTTCGACGAGGCACTGAGGGATGTCTGCACCATCCGACCCCTGATGGAGGGAGATGTGGTGGCCCGACATGGTGGCCAGCTCTTGGAGATAAAAGCTGCTGAGCGAAGAGGTTAATAGTACTACTAATAGTGATAATAATATCATTTTTGTCCGATGAGGCCCTTAGAGTCCACAGCGGATAGGAGAGGTAATGGCTTTGTGTTTTGTGCTGACAGAACTGGAGAAACAGATGAAGATAGAGAACCTGTTTGTGACGTGGCAGCAGAGGTCGGCACAGTCCAACATGCCCATTTCAGTAAGTATCTCAAATTATTGTCTGAATGCTACATGTAGAACATAGATTATAGTAAATAAAGATGGATGAATTCTCTGTGATGTCACCTATGGGCTTCAGTGGTTTTGAAGCTCAGTGTGGTGGCTCCAGCTTCAAGCCTTATTATAATTTAAACAAGTGAGTTATATAAAAATTCATCACCTGTACTGTTGTCATGAACGGGGAAATTAGCTATAAAGGCCAAATCTCTTTTTTGTACCTGTAATCAATTTTATTTCTGCTATAAAGTTGGATATTTTAACATGAGGGTCTGTGGGGATTGATCCTCTTTTGGAGCCAGCCTCAGTTGACCATTTTAGAAATTGCAGTTTGTTGCATTTTCACGTTGGCTTAATTTTTTAGACCTAGGCATTGCTACTCGGTATAACTAACAGTTTTGTACCTTTAGAAAAACGTCAACTTAAAAACTTTATCATATCTGAATTATTCATTACCAACTCACCTCACCCTCCATGTTCATGTTGGGGATTTTTAAAAAAAAAATCATTTACGAGACCTTGCAGAATCCTAAAGCTCGACACACAATATGTTTCTAGTTATGGA
Organism: Dascyllus trimaculatus; assembly: GCA_024666655.1. Taxonomy (NCBI): domain Eukaryota; kingdom Metazoa; phylum Chordata; class Actinopteri; family Pomacentridae; genus Dascyllus; species Dascyllus trimaculatus. The sequence continues at coordinate 19,387,642 of CM045446.1, forward strand.
GTTTTTAAGCTTTTTGAGATTCTTCCAAAGGCTTCTAAGGTTCACACTACAGGAGTTTCAAGCCTAACCATAACCCTTGATATTTATGAGCTAAAATTAGTGATAAATTAATAAATGTAATTAATAACAAAAAATAATTTTCATGGAGCAGTGTGCAGGATTTAGTAGTGTTTAGCAGTGAGGTTGCAGATTGCAACCAGCTGAATACCCCTTGCCTCATCTTTCCCTTCCAAGTGAGTAGGAGAAACTATGGTGGCAGCCCAAAACACTGAAAGCCCTCTCCTCTCCTATACAGTTTGTCCATTCTGGGCAACTGTAGAAACATGCCAGCCTCTGTGGAAGAAATGTAGATATAAAGGGCTCATTGAAAGTGAACAAAAAAAACAACGTTTCATATCTCCTGGTGATTATACACTGATCCCCTAAATCTAACACATTGTGCATTTAAAAAAAAAAATATGGACAATCTAACAACAAATTGGATCTGACCAGTAAGTCAGAATTAAATTCCTGCACTGGGAAAATGGCCTAATCTCAAATATAACTAATTGGACTTGACAAAACCTGGAAGAGCAGAGCCTCTCACTGCTGTATGTCTTAGAGGAGCTATAATTACACCCCATTCCTCTGGGAAATCATTTTGTCTTGGCTTGTTTCAAAGTGGGGAATATCCTGGCTAATTAAAAAGGTTTCCGTCTGACACTGTGACATCTCAAGAGAGGTTACACGGTGGCATTAAATTTATGAATTTGATATTTCAACAGACTATCATACAACACTCTAACTGCAGCACATCCTAAAGGAGGTCAGCAGCCTGACTTGGGTCCAGCAGGGCCCACGGCCATTTCCACTGGCTTTTAGTTTCCACTGGATGAATGAAATTAACTATTAGATGTGGTCTGAATGCATCAGGTCAGGTCTGGATCTGAATGTCAATAAGACACTAAGTTAATGTCACACTTTGATGTCACCCCTGCCTCTGACTATGATGAGATTCTTGAACACAAAGTCAGTATAGTCTTGTGCATCACAGTCATCCCACTTGCAGTTTCAGCATCTTGTCTTGTACTAACAATAACCATGGATGTCTCAACAGGGGACAGACTTGGAGACATTGAAGCAGTCATCCAGGCTGGTCCACTACTGTGCCACCCCTCTCCTCTTTGACCCCATCTTCCGCAAACAGATCCAGGAGGAGCAGATTATTCAGCCTCTGGTGAAGGTATGTGTTACATCTGACTGAAGTTGTCTTGCATTACATAGATTTTATGATTCAGCACTCACTGAAGAGCATACATTCTCCTAAAATCCCAGTGAAATAAAGTTCTGATCCTGTGTGGGCTGTTTATTGATCTCTTGACTCCAGCAAGTTTATGCAAAACCTGGCTGAGTTTAGACATGCTTTTTGTCCTCTGAGACACTAAACAGCCCTCTTTTGGCAAGACTTCTACTGATTGGAGTCTTGCGTTCTTTATTTAGTACACTCTTGATCTGTGGTGACGCTGCTTTTCTCTCCGTCAGTTAACAAAGCTTGATGTATTGATCTTCTGATGATGTGCCCACTTTGTCTTTGGATGCAACTGATCCAGTTTTCACAAAGTGTTTTAGAGCTCCATTCACTTTCCCCTTAGAAACCTTCAGAACAGCCTTAACATGATGCAGAGAAAGCTCCTCTTTGCTCAGAATCACAATCTGATTTCTGACACTTTCCCCTGATCCCTCGTGTCCTAGTAGCACAATGCTATTTAGTGAGAAACTTCTGCAGGAAACTTGAGGCACAGCCATATTTTTAACAGGAGAACACTGGCTTCATGTTGATTTAGTTGAATAAGCCTCTGATGAGTCGATCAAATCCATCCGAGCGCTGTTTCAGAGGAAGGATGCAACTCAAGAAAATCTGACCTTTTGTACAAAGGAGTTAACTGCCACTAATTTTCTTCAGTTTGATCGATGACCACGAAATTGAAATATTTCTTCTTCATGTTACAACTTTTAAAAAAAATTTAAATCCTTCAATTTACTGATTATTTGCAGATTTACATGCAAATATGGTCTCAGACTTTTGGTTATAATTGCACTGTGATCAAATGTTACGTGGCATGTAGCTAACTCAGCCTAACATACAAATTCGCTTGACCATTAGCTTGTGGGAGGCTAGCAGATTAGTATCAAAGCTACAAGGGTGTGTGTGTGTGTGTGTGTGTGTGTGTGGATTTGACCAGGTAAAACTGTAAGCTGAGAAAATCGCTGACATCAGATTTAGCCAGCAAGTGAGTTTTTTCTTGTGCCAGGATCAGTCCGCTCCAGCCAAGTCATGCCATGCCAAGCCAAGCTGCGATGACATGTATTTTCACTAGAAAGCCCCACTCCTGTGGTTCCGTTTTCTATCAGAGCCGACAACAGCCCCCTGTGACACCTGTCATTCTGCCTGCCAATATTTGTGCACTAAGCTTTCCAAGCCTTAAAGGCCTCCCTCTGTAGTTTGAAGACTTCCTCCACCATTTGAACACAAGCACAGGCACCAGTGACCTCCCCACAGTTTTGCAACGAAGACTTTAATTTGACCCATATGTATTCAAGAAGGCTGACCTTCTCGTTCTGTGGGGAAAACTCCAACACGGTAAAGTCAAAGGATCTTCAAATACTCCTTAGTCTGATTAGTGGACTGGTTCCATACATCAGAGCTCAGAGTCATGGGGACATACTGTTAATTCAAGAATCACAAAGAGGCCACTGTGCATTTTCAGTGATATTATTGTGGTTTGGTTACTTTGAGCGGTTGGAGACTGTTGTGTTGAAGTGATGCACACTGTTTTTGAAATTGTGGTTTATGTCTGCCAGAAACGGCATCGCTCCAGTGACTCCACGACGTCGGGTCGAGACCGGAGCTACAGCACTGACTCAGCTGACATGCTGCCCAGCCGTCTAAAGGAGGAACCCTGGCTGCTTGAGATTTCTAGTACCTTCCTCCAGCAGTACGTCCAGTACCTGCAGAGCATGGGCTTCATTCTGGTCCAGGTCCGACCTCAGTCTCCTGCTCGCAGGTCTGTATCTGCAAGAGTTTTTCACTTTTTCCCTTTAGCCGTCATTAAAAGTCTCGATGTGACCCTTGCTTCTCTGTGCAACTGTTTGCACAACTTGCCATTATTTCTATGTAAAACTAGAATTGCATCGCTCTATTTCTGTCTTTCTACCAGACCCTTAGTCTCCTCTTTTCCTCCAGTGTGAGCAGTATTTATACATTAGTCATCAGTTGTGTTTTGATCTTCCTCTGACCTGTGACCTCCCACCAGTGCTGCTTCATGTTTGATGTAACCAGAGCAGATGCAGGGCAGATGCCTGTCCTTCCTGCCTGTCACTTTCTAGGCTCAGACTGTGTGACTCACTCCGAGTTGTGTCTTACGGCTTGGCTACATGCTGCTGGTGGTTTCTGACTGATCTAGATCCTCACTGACCCTTGTCCTCCACACCACCCCTCCACCCCGACTGCCCTTCTCTTACAGCATCGCCCGGGCCCGTGCTGCCATGCTGAGCTCCATGTCATCGGAAGGCAGGATGTCTTTTTCTTATGTGAAGCAGAAGAGCGAGGACAGCCCTAAGGTTAGCGTTCACCTCAGAAGCGCACAAGTCTCCAAGAACATACACACTTAGGGACTGAACTAGGTTGTGCTTTTGCGGCGATGACCTCAATAGACCTCTAGCATCTCAGTAAGACTTTGCACATCTGTCCAGCACTTCCACGAAAGCATTTATTCCCAACACACATCATTGATCACAGCATTGATTTTATGAATACATCTTAAGAGAGGTAGAATTTGTAGTAACGGTTTAATTAAACACAATACAAACACTCTCCAGTCATAAGGATAAGATATGAGTTATGGAAATGGAGACATTTGCTCCATTCGCTGTACAGTTTTTTTCTGTATTTCCTCAAGTAAGCCACATTTATGTTTTCAAAGACAATGCTGGGAATAAAATGTGTGTGATAATGGAAAAAGACTGCAGTGCTCAGTCCGCTGCAGGGTGTAGGTTCAAGAAACACTGTGGCTTTTTGGCAGTGGTAACCTTTTCATTGCTGCTAACATCAGTGAGATGTGGCTTGGATGAGAAGTTCTTTGCCCTTTGTGGCACGCTGATAAAAACTTTAACAAGTCAGAAATACGGATGAACTCCAATATTCTACACTGTACGAACTGCACCTTATTGTTCAGCACTTAAGTGTTTAGTATATTTAAACTGTATCTTCAAATTTTACAAATTATTGTAGACCTGCTAAATAGTGAAGTTATTTAAATAATACATTTATAATAACAGATATTGAGACAAAGTGCTTACCAACAGAGAAAATACAAATTTAGCTGACTAATTGAAATATTAAGATTAAGATGTTTATTTTGGAGAAACAAACTCGACTAATAACAGCTTACCATATGAGGCCAGAATTGCACAATGCAGGGCACAAAACACAGCAGCCTAATCACTGTATAGCAAGTCATATATCTTTGCAAAGTCACAACAATAATTTATGACTTTACGATTATTGAATCTGACTCATCTGACACAAAAGTAGCGTTCGGTCTGAAATCGGCATAATGTTTGGTTAACGCTTGACAAGAGGGGATGCATCCTTAACATGGCATCACCACCCCTCTTGTAAGAAGCACAGCACATGGTCTTGCACCTCCGTGGATGCCTGTACAAACATTGCTATGATCCTTCCATGGAAGACCGCAGGGACAGCACAGATGGCTTCAAACTTGTAGAAAGAGATAGCAACCACACATTTAACCACACATAAAATTCTTCCTCCGCTTTGTGGAACTCTGCGGCATAGCAGGCAGTCACGTTTAGTGATGTTCTTCCCCCCCACTCCACCTCCTTCACAGGATATTTTCTTTGTATGCTCCCCAGTGTTTCGGGGAATACTGCAACAGAGGACACATTGAGCTTAAAAGCCTCTGTGCACAGCATGAAGGCCCACATTGGCCTACCAGTGGCTTTATATAGTGACTTTGCTTTGTAAAACTCTCTGTTGTAGCTCTAGAGGCAATATTTTGTTATATTAAAAATACCTATATATAGATTCTAATCCTGTTGAATAATTTCTTTGTTTTTGTACAGTAATAAAATAAGAACTGATAAAGAGTAAAAGAAAAGAGCCATCCCTATTTGCAGGTGGTATCGGAATTTAATTAGTCTCTGAAGGGGTTAAGTTAAGTGCAAAAAAATCAGCTGTATCTGCCTTCATACTCCTTTTTTAGACAAACTGTGACTGTTTTCTACATGAACTTTGCAGACAACAGCATCTGGCACCACTGCATATCACCTCCAGAGGGCACTACCAGGCGGGATCGTGCTGATGGAACTGGCTTTTCAGGTGAGATGAGGGCTATTAAGGGCACTCAGAACCACTTTGCTCACTAAAATACTGTAGTCCTAACATCCCACTGGTATGGCTCTGTTGTTCCTTTGTTGGTTTTTTAGCACATCACTTTATTTTCTGGAGTAATAAAAGTCGATATTCTGCTTTTTCAGTTTGTTTTATCAACTAATAAGCCATGCAGTAGTAGTATGTTTTTTTAATTGTCCTTGTGTTGTCCATGTGCCCTCTCCTCCTCCCAGGGGTGTTACTTCTGCGTGAAGCAGTATGCACTGGAGTGTTCCCGCATTCCCATGGGCCAGACGGTCAACTCCCAGGTAAATGCTCGACAGTCATCTGAACTGCTGTGTGGGCTTTTCTAGCATGAACAAGAAAGGATGAGAGCAAGCAAAGTAGTAAATGGAATACAAAATGATTTTAAATGTGTCAGGCTCATTGTGGGAGGACAGTAAAGTCCAGATGTTTTCCAGGGCCTCTGTTTGAAGATTTGGGGGTTGTAGAGGTTCCTGAGGATGTTCTTGGATTGGTAATACTCTTGTAGGAGATTTGACGTATCAGTAAAATTGATTATATGCAACATCAGACTGTTTTAATCCAATAGAAATGAATGCAATTAAGAATTATTTATACCATTTATGCAGCAAGTTACTACTTTGACTTATAGTAAATACACCCAAACCTTCCCAATATGGGGATAACATTTGCTGAAATTCTTGTGGTGTTTGTGTGTTTTCTTCAAGGTCCATCTTCTAAAAATGTCTTTAGAAGCCCCATTAGTATTTCAGATACTGCAGCTATTTTCTCTTTAGGACTCTGATTAGACCTAGCTGACGTTAAGTGTAGCAAAAAAAAAAAAAAAAAACACAAAAGCTGGTCTCTGACAGAAGCTGTTCAGGATAATGTTCAATGTGAAGAGGTGAACTGCATTTAATGCTCACTTTCCAACAAAAATGTTTTTGCCTTTGCCCAAGCCAGAGGAGTAAATGCCTCTGTTTTGCTGCTAAGCGCTCATTGTTGCTGTGTTACTTTGTGTGCTGTTGGTGCTGCAGTCTGTGCAGTTATGGCTGCTGTGGGGTGTTTTTGCTGGCTGCATTTTCAGTGCCAGATGGTCATTGCTGTCATGAACATTAAGAGATGGTCAGTGATTAACATTATGTGATGTCTCATGTCTTTCATGTGAGCAGGGGTTACTCCTATGAAAGCACAGTTAACAAAGCATAAAGCATGGACTGTACATACTGTCCAATGCTGACTGTGTGTCATTCTGCTGCAATGACGCACCAAAAAACCCAAAAAGATGACACAGTGCATTTACTACAGTTAAAATAAGCCCACAAGGCTTCAAAAAATTGCTCAGGAGTCAGGTGGAAATGGTAGAACAGACCTGCTACATGTGGACATGGAGGTACAAATTACTACAATGCATCTAAAAGCATGGTTAGCTGTTACTAAGAAGAATGAAGAAACACTGAGTTTTGTCTGTGTGCAGAGGAACATGGGATAAAGGCTGCAGCCAGGGCAATTTGTACGATTAGTTGAGCAATTTGTACAATTGTACCAACTCCCTGCTGTCTTGGCCATTATACTGCTGTATCTCACAGTGTAAAAGGTTATTTAAATCATACATTAAAATGTAACACAGCGGTGTTTGCTTTCTAGTGCACTTCAACAATACAAGATGAATCACTTATCGGAAGACTGTGATGCACAAGATTAATGAGCTCCAGTTACCTGGTGTTTTCCAGATTAAAAGGCACAGTATCAAGTTATAATGAATCAAAAAGCAAATGTTTGATCATCTTTGAAACATTGCCTACCGTTAAAAGCGATAAACTCGAACACACTCACAAAGAAAGTCATCTTTTTTCAGTAACTTATTCAACAAATAAATCAAAAGATACAGTGCTGTGGCATCTGAAGCTAGTATTGCCCCCTATAGTAGAAATATCTACTTGTAGATGTTTTACATAATTATCCTACCAGTCTTTGACACCGGCTTGTTGAAATTTTTATCTACACTTCCTCCAATGTTCCTTCAGTTAGAGATGTTTTAGGGTTGTCTTGCATGTTTCAAATTCCCACATAACGTTTCAATGTGATACAATTCTAAGGATTAGTCAAGGCTATTCCATAACCCTCCATCACTTCTTTCTGAGCCATTCATTGGTGGATGTTTCAGTGTTGTAAGGATCACTAACTTGTTGAAGGTGGCAACTTCAGCTTGTGGACAGATGGTGTCACATTATCTTGAAGCACTCTTTGATATGTTGCAGAATTCTTAGTTAAATTAGTGACTTCAAGCAGTAGAGCCAAAATGTCAAGTTTATATAAGAAAGGTTCCACCTGTCAGTCCATAAGGAGGTTCTGATCACTCAATGCTAATATGGAAGCCCTGATTCTAATTTGATGCATTTGAAGGTGGGATAAATAAATACATGTCTTTTATTCACTTCAAATTTAAAAATGACACAATATATCGACTTTTTGTGCCATACCTTTATCTGTAGGCATTATTTCAAGGAAAAACAACTACGGGCTTCTTTAAATATGTTGGAAAAAATCAGCTATTTTTATGTGTTTGTATAATAGCAGCCTGGTGTCATTTGCTCTAGATTTAATGAAAGTAAACACAGTGGATGGTCATGCCTAATTGCACTGCTCTCTGGTGCAGCACTTCTCCAATCTGAAGCTGCAGATTTATCAACATATGTGTCCTGCTGCCTTCAGCTCCTGCAGAGATTTAATGAACTGATGGAGGAGCTTATATTCATGGCTGGTTTGGGTCTTGTCTTGGGGTTTATTGATAATAAAACAGACTGATTATCGCAGCCTTATCCTCATAATTAATTTGTTCACTTCTACCAAGTGCATGCATAGAACCCTACCGAATACGAGGTCTTTAGTTCATGAACTTTTCCCCTCACGTCTGCAAAAAGAAGAAAAGCTTTATGCAGTGAAAGCAATATGCATCTAGTCTGTCAAACACATGCTGCAGTAAATCACTGCGATTCACTTTCTTGATTTTTATCAGGATAGTGTCATTGCCTGAACAGCTCTTGCCAATGACAAGCGCAGTATGAAGCTGTGATGGCAGCTGATTCCACATATATTTCCTAGAGCTTGTTTCTAACATCCCCAAGGCTCAGGTGATTGACTCATACTCCTCTGCATCCCTCTGCCTCATTCTTTCACTCGGTCTGAAAGCTCAGCTGAGGCCGGGTTGGCTGGGAATATTAAGTGTAAATGTTTGAAGGGACTGCTTTGCATATCTTCGAGTGTCTCGGTGTTTCTCATTGGGAGAATGTAAACAAAAGCTAAATGAAAACAACAAACTTTGGCTCATTGACCATAATTCTTTAAAGTTCTGGCGTATTGTCATTTAAAAAAATGTCTGTGATCAGTGATAACTATAAAGGACTCCAATCTATTGTTTCTAAAATGCAGCGTAAAAATAGTCCATTGAGTGAAGTTCTGTGACTCTTTCCTAAACAAAGCCTTGAGCAACAAATCTAGTGACATCTGGGCACTTCTTATCCTAAAGTTTCTGTCCCTGCAAGAACAGATTGCATAGCACATATTTAATATGTTTTACGAGGTATAATTCCCAGAGCTTCAAGCCATTTCTTTTTAATTAGTAACCCAAGTGAATGCGTTTTTAACCTCTATGTTTCTGCAATACCTCTCTTAATAAATGATGCCGGATGTGCTGTGGACAATAAAGACACCATTCAGCCCTTTTTGTTGACTCATCACAAGTATTTGACACAGCTGATTATTTCATGCTCCCAAAGCCACCAGCTAATTAGAACTAATTAAAGTGAATGAGGTTAATTTAGTTAAACAGTAATTATTTGGTTCACAGGGCATACTGAGCTGAAGAGCATTGTGTTGCCAAGAGAACATCCTCAACAAATGGTTCAGCGGGGATTACACATAAAGTTAGAGCCCTACTTGAGTGATGGGTCACAACACTAATTTTAGGACTTTGCTATAATGACGGATTATACACACTGGAAAGTAATGTGCCATTTGGAGTGACTTCATTATTTTTCGATTATTTCCAAAACAAATAACCTGCCATAACAGGAGAAGCACAGGATTACAAAAGATACACTTTCTGTTGTTCCACTGTTGGTTAAAGTTTGATTAGGATTAGTCATCAAAACAACTATTTACCATCATGATTTGTCTTCAAATAACACTTTAGTTAAAGGAGCTATATGTACGTATTTTATTTTGAAAGTTCAGTTGCTGCTAACTGACTGGCCACTGGCCATGTTGCTGTTGGGGTGGTCCTTGATGTCATTCTCCATCTCTCATCCAACGCCAAGCTGGTGATGTTAGTCATGGGGGGAAAAATAGGGTTTATTTGTATTTCTCAATACAGCAATCACAGTTGTCTTAGTTGCCACTAAGCCCAGGATGCAGCAATGATGCTCCTGCAAAGTAGTGTCAGAGGTACTGTGGTTAAATTGGGAACCCAAAAGACCAAGCAGGGCTGCCTTATTGAATGATCCAAATCTTTATTAGAACTTGACCTTTTCAGTGTGTAGTTTGCAGCTTGGGGGTCGTTGTTGTGGTTGTTCCCTGTAAGTAAGTGGATTTTAAAATAAGAAATTTGCAGGTAGTGGACAGGGAGACGAAAACCACATGAAATGGGCTTATACCTGTAGTCTGCAGCTAAATGACATTTAGGACAGCCACCAACAGTGACCTGAAAGCCCACACTTTGAGAAATACAAGACGAAACAGTTCTAACGAGTTAACAGTAGCCCAAATTTCAAAATAAAATAGATATAGTCCCCTTAAGGATCATTTTTTAAGAGGGTGCTGTTGCTGAATGCTTGTGGTTGTGATTAAAGTTAGGTAGCGATGTATCAGGGATGATACCGCTTATTAGTCATCAAGGGGACTGATAGCTGATATGTACAACCGATATAACATTGTGTTGTATGTTAATGTTAACTGTATTTCAGGTTGTAAGTAAGGGTAAGGTAATCCTCTCAACACATGTACTTTTATTCAGTGAGTCAGTGACCTTCATTTTGTTTCACTCCCACTCCAAGGTACAACAGACAAACACACAATTGTGAACCATAAATTAAATCATGCAGCACATAAAACCAACTTGAAAACAAAATCAGCTTCACACAATTTTCTAGTAGTCTCTCAAAATGACAGCTAAATAGGGTCCATGAAAAATCAAGCCTTAAGAATCCCCTAGCCTAACACAATATTCATTTTGGCAGCTTATTGGCTTATTTGCCTCACAGCACAAGACAAAAGCATGGAAACACAACAAAACAACAGGTGCTTCAAACTGTGATTAATCCTAACAAGACTCTACAATTACAGCACATAGTACAGCTTACATGAGCTATGCTAGTTGTTTTGACCATGTGACAGCAATAGGTTTATTAGAATGAAGCAAATAGCTTGACTATAAATCCAGGTCGAGGGAAAGTGAAAATTGCTTTCTATGAAAATACATTTTTCTGTATTTTAGAGTTTTCTTGGCCTCCAAATATAAGTTAAACTAACATTTGTCTTTGGACGGGGGTTTCTGCCCACTCTAGGTATATGTATTTCTTTGTTTTTCAGTTCAAACCCTTTCAGAATGTAAGCGCCTGCGAAGATGAAATCCTGATGCCGTCCAACAGTGATTGTTCATCTGGAAAGAAAATAACTTTGCTTCAGTACTTTCACTATCCGGGGTGTTATTCACACTGTGTCACTTTTCAGACTTCATTGGCTTCTCTGCTCCGTACTGTTTCATGCTGTGCATTCCAAAAGATGTATTACTGCAAGGAAAGAAAAAGAAGTGTCGTACAGAAGCCACAAATGCAAACCTGCCTGCTGTTAGAGCGAAGGTGAAATTGAGTTTTTTGAAGATGGACAAAGCTCACAGTTTGGATATTTGGAACTAAATGGTTGTTAAATAGGTGTTCAGCTCCTAGAAATGTCATCCACTGCTTTTAATTTCCCCCCCATGTTGTTTCTTAGATAAATTATGACATTTACTTTCTCTTTCTGATGTGTTTTGAACAGTTTGGATAGCGTTTAGTCACAGTGGAAAACAAGGTCCAAACATGGAGTCCTGCTGTCACCTGCACATCTCCTCAGATGTAAAGCTGTGATTTGTGTGGTCTTTACATAAGCAGAAGGGCAGTTTCTCACATATGTGGTTTTGTATTTTTGGAAGTTTTTGGGCCTTTATGGTGCAGCTCTAATCCCTTGTGCCAACAACGCCACATTTTCACCCCCTACTCTGATTCCATATCAAGTGAACATCACTCCCACTTGTGACTGATCCATTTTCAGATTTGGGGACCGGTGCACTTTGATGTGCCAAAGGCAGAGGGATGTTTTCAAAGATGTCATGGTGTTTGTTTCCCTCCCAGTGTTGCTGTCAAAATGTCTACACAGTGATGTAAGAGGCTGACTGTCATAAAGGAGATGGTGGCTCTGTGCACAGTGGGGTGTCAAAGGGTTTAAGTGGTGGGAAAGGAAGAAAGGGTGCATTCGTTTCAGCTGTTGTGTGCTCAAGACAGCCACAAATATGCAGGAAAAGGCTTGAAATCAGCAAAGTTTGGCCAAAATAAATAACTTATTCTACGTATAGATTGAATTGTCTGTCTGAAACACAGAGATATGTATGCAAGAGAAGGATTTATAATTGCAGTTAGTGTTGAGCGAGTGTTGAAGCGACTGTTTGGCTGTGGAAATTTCATTGTTTTGGTGAGCCACACTATCAGGGCTCCGGTGTAAAATGTGAATAAATATGGACCAGTTCAGTAATTAAACAATACTCAATTAATAGATAAATAAATGCAATTAAGACTGTAATTTACACATAAATGATGGCTGGAATAGAAAACATGTTGACATGTGACAGGAGGAAAAGCACAGATGTAAATAATAAGAAGCTCAACAATTGTTATCATTGGTATTTTGTGCTTGTCTTGATAATACAAATCAAACAGATGGGAAAAAATAATATAGGCTCGTTCAAGTGTGTAAGATTATATTTTTTCTTCTTTAAAAATTTACATATTCACACTGAAATTTTTTCAAATGTTACTCCTGTTAATATTGTAAACCTGTGTAACCGTGATTCCATATTACCTTAATCTCTATACATATTAGAGTTTAAATGTAAAATGTGTTAATAATAAAGCATTTACCAGAAGTGCTGCATTAGTATCAACAGTAGCTCTGTCTTTTAAGTAGGGCTGCAACTAATGATAATTAATTAGACAGCCTGAGCCACCATGCCAAACTTCAAAACCACTCTGCAGGAAACCCATGGGTGACATCACCAAGGGTACATCCATCTGTATATACAGTCTATGATTGATACGTATGAGTGGTGTTTCAGTCATTCCAAACTGAAGGGGCTAAGTATGAGCTCTCAATCTTTTTCCATCACAGTGAAAATTGTCACTTCAGTTATGTAAAACCTATCACAATAAAGTGAAGATTTAGCAGTTGAAAAGATTATTTCTCAGTAAACTTTTCCTATGGAGTTCCTACTGAGACCAAGAGTTTCTGGTCTTTTTTCAAAAGTCTGAAGACTTTTTGAATACAGCATTAAGTGTTCATTTGGTAAATTATGGTCCCGTTTGGAGAGCCATAAAACAGGTTTACTTCAGGGCGGGGCGATGTTGTGATTGCGGCCATGAAGATGCGATGCAGTAATGTACAGTATGAGATAAATAGTGTGTTTTTAAACATTAAAGCATGTCAACATATTGTAGTAGAAGCCCAAAAATACAATTGTAAACATGTAAACGTGATTAACAGGGGCTCTTTAATTTATTTAACTTTTTGTAGCGTTGACCAGTGAACTGCTTTTGTGTGTAGATTTGTGATGTGTGTGTGTGTGTGTGTGTGTGTGTGTGTGTGTGTGTGTGTGTGTGTGTGTGTGTGTGTGTGTGTGTGTGTGTGTGTGTCTTCTCAGAAACCAGTGGAACTCCAAACTACACAGAGTGCAAAGTCTGAAACAGTGTTAACGGCAAGAAGTGTGAAAGAATGTCAAGATGTTTCTTTATGATAAACTTTACTAAGTGATGTGTGAAGCATTCTGTAGCTAACCTTGGTTGCACCGTCAGTATGAAAATATATTTGTAATAAAACACATACAGGAAATGCTGTGTTAGTATCGACAATAACTATATAGTGTATGTCTTTAGCTTACTGCAACTTAAAAGAAAGAGAATGGAATCCTGCATTCCAATACACTGGTAAAAAAAATAATATATAACCACTTCAACAACCAATTTCATGGATGTAGCACAAAGCAGGTAAATATATACAGAAATTGATGTTTTAAAGTTATAACTACTGTAAATCTGATGATGGTATACATCTCCTGTCCACAACGGCTGTTTGTGGCTTTAGAAGTGAACTTCAAACAGTGGTTGTGATCTTCTCCACACGCAATGTTTCGTATATGAAAAATGTGGCCTTCAGTCTTTTCAAATGGAGGTCCACAGCTCTAATGTGTGTCTGTAATGTGGATTTTTGCAGTATGGAAGTATTTATTTATTCCTGTAGTCCATCTTCAGTCTTCCCTTCCATCCATCTGTCTGTGTGTCTCTGTGTCTGCCTAGTCCCACCTCATGTCATCTCTCCATCAGGGCAGCCTCCTCACCAAACCTCGTTGCAAGCCGTTTCCAGATGCCACCCCAGTATCTGACTGTGCGGTATGTCCCAGCCATTCTCCAGGGAGGGGTGTCTCACTCCAATCAGGCTTCACCCCTCCTCGCCATTCTGCTTGCTGCCATCAGTCTTGGTCTTTTCCTTTCCAAATCTACATGTCTGTCTTTTTGTCTCTTTGGGAATGAGTGGGATTCAGTGTTAAATGAAGCGTGCTTTCATAGCTATGGGAGCTACAGTTGCTGAAACAGACAACTCGGCTCTGAAGTAAGTAGCAGGTTTGACTGGATGTGAAAGCCTGGGCACAGTCAGGTATTAATGCATTATTTTTTGAGGTTGAGGTCTGAGCCAAGCTCCTCTGTGATTTACTTTTCCTCCTTGACTTTCAGCAGGCTGTCGTCTCTATGCTTGTTGGTTTGGGTGTCTCTGCCGCTGTTGTTTCCTCTGCACTTTCTGTGACAATCTTACTGTAATTTTCTCTTGCATCTTTGGTAGTCAGGCGTACCTCCAATATGAGTTCCCCTGAGTCTTTGGGTTTAAAGGATCAGTCATTCTATAACATGGGGCTGAAACCTGCTGCTGCTGCTCTGCTCATTGTAGATGAGCCAGTCTGTCACATACACAGAGGTAGGATTTTCAGACACAGAATTGGTTCAGATCTTGTTAAAATGGCAGTGATTGCTTTCTGTCAAGTGTGAGAAAACAAAAATGATGGGCGTTCCCCAAGGATTAATTCTAGGGCCACTTCTGTTCAAACTCTGCATGCTGCCATTAACTTAAGTCAGGCAAAACTACAGAGAACAAGTCAGTGACTGGATGTTGTAAAACAGGGCTGCAATGATTAATCAAATAGTTGTCAACTATTGATTTGTAAGTCCATCTGACCTTAAGAGATATTTGAAATAAAAAAGTACAAAACCTAAAGATGTGAAATGGCATAAGCAGACAAGGTAAAAGGCAAAGTCATGTGTGGATTTTAGACACTGCATTTGTGCATGTCTTTACAATCAGCCCACAGTCCCGAGAGCAGCATATTGCTCTGGATTTCAGATCACTGCCCTAGATAGTTGTGTGTATACAAGGTGAGATCAAAAGGTTCTGAGTCTGCACCTATATTATTACATAAACATGTCAAAACCATCTGCAATGGGATGTCAAACAACGCTTCAACTCGAGTTTATAATTATGTTAACTTTGGGGAAGAAGTTGAAGTCGCAGAGAGTCGAATCGGATGGGGAGTGATGATTGTGTTGGTGTTTCCAAAAAACCCATGTGTAATCACAGTGCTGTTCGAGCATCCACATGTCGTTGCATCACAGTTCAAGTCATTCGTGCTGAGTGTTCTCCCTCAGATGCCTCTGGAAGTTACAGTAGAACTCTGCCATGACAGTCCGACCCTGGGAGATTCATGGTGCACAACCGGGTGAATGTTGAAGAAAACAATAAGCATGCTCCTGGTGTGCTCCTCACCTGACAGACACTTCTCTGGGCTTGGAGGCTGAAAACTGCTCTCTGGTCTCTGGGTAAGAAGCCACAGATCCACCTCTCGTCACCACTGATGATCCTCCACGTGAAGATTTGATCGTCTCAGCTGGTGACTGACACAGCAAACAGTCATGTTTGCTCTCTGATCAAGTTTGAAGTTCATGGAGAAATTGAAAGTTACCACCTGCCAGCGGTCACAAAAAGATGTTTAGCACAGGTCCTGATTTTGATTAGTTATCTGACTCATGAAGCTATTGCACATGTTGCATGCATGTGACTGAGACACATACCGTGCATGCGCAGCAGGAACAGTCTCTTAACTTTTTGATCACCCTTGTAATGCAAAATAAACTTACCATGTGTGATTCCAGGACAGAGAATGAAGCCTTAAGGTGAAATGTCAATGGATGTCACCAGTTTTAAGCTTTCCTGTCACGACTCTCCTTGTCTGTTTTCAATCAGCTTGCTTTGTGTATTCTCTTCGTCTTGTATGACCTCAGTGATTACAGCTTCTCCCGTCAATGTAGCCACTGTCATTAATTCCACTTCCGCTGAGTGCGGCCGACAGGAGACGAGCTGCAGCCGCGCAACTCAACCTAGCAATTTGTTCTTGTCAGAGTTACACGGGGTGTTTAATTAGCTAGAACATGAACCATCTGGGATCATAGGTGAGGAAATAATAAATGGTAGCTTGATAGTCAAGAGGACGCACACACAGCAAATGTACTACCTATGAGCCAAAGAGATCTGTGACGTCCCAGTTGCTTCTTGGCTCCATAGATAGCAGGCTAAGAGGTCACATTTAATTTGTCTGCCAGACTGCAGCAACACCACTGGGGAGAGAAAAGTTAATGTTCATCTTTCCATTCCTCTGTGCCAAAAGAGTATTCTTCCTCATTCTTATCTCTGTGGTGAGGTGAGTGATGGAAGTCTCCTGCCCTTCCGGACAAATGTTGAGGCAGGAGAAGGTGTGGAAAGTTCCAGACGCCAACACAGAGATGAAAGTTTTCTCTAGCTAAAGGAAGCTGTGCAGTCTTTTCCTGCCTCTTTGATTTGATGAAGCTTCTTTGTATTTGTTCCAGGCAAGTGGTCCAGATGAAAGCAAATGCAGGAGTAGCAGTTAGCTCTCCCTGTAAACTCTTATTGTGCTGTAATTAACTGCACACCGCCATCTCTCACTGCAGCCATTTGCATTTGCAATTATTGCTTTTGTTAGCCCCCTTTTGATGTTGGATTTAATTAAGATACTATTATGAATCTGATTGATATCATAGTTGCTCCAAAAGGCCCTCACCAAGGAGCAATGGAAGTCACAGAGCAGCAGGGCCTTAAGGTGCACTACACAAAGCCGGCAATTTTGGGAGCAGCTGAAACAGCAGGGTGCTCCCCTTCAAATGGAGAGCAGGTTTACGAATGATGATTACACCAATAGCCATTCAGAGTTCTATCAGGGTAATCAGCGTGTCCAGATTTAAGTTTGTAGTTTGAGCTCTGTGCTGGTGAATGACTATGTTCACGCCTCTGTTGTAGCTCTCCATGCTCTTCACTGAGGAGTGTGATAAAGTGCGGGATCTGATGCACGTCCACTCCTTCAGCTACGACTTCCACCTGCGAGTGGTTCACCAGTACTTGGTCGGCTGCCACATGACACTGCGCCAGGGTTACCAGCTCACCGACTTCCTGGACGACTTCATCTCCCATCATCCAGACATTCCCAAGTTTGGTCGCAACCACGTCTTTCAAGGTGACTTTGGTGTGTTTCACCCTGTAACTGCAGACGCTATGGACATTAGAATCACCAACAATAGGCAAACACACTGGATGGTAGCCCTGGGATAAGCAAATCCAGACAACTACATCACATGATGAACTCACAATGGGTAAAGAGGGGGGGCTGAATTTGCAAACAAATACTCAATAACTTATTTAGATTGTATCAATCTACTGCCAGAGTCACTCACACCACTTGCATTTTCAATATTCAACATTGCTAGAACTAATCATCTGTGACGTGTGATTCCTTCTCGTGATAATATGTGTATCAAATAATTTATTTTCCAAAAATTCATCGTTTGCACCAGATCCTGTAAAAAACTAAACCTTCTGACCTCCTTGGTACATCTGAGAAGCCAGAAACTATCAACAATCAACATACATGTCCAATCTCATAGGTTGGATTCTTCTGAATGAAGCCAAGAGGAACATTATCGTAAAAGTGAACTATGTTTGAATGAAAGAATGGTGTCACTTTAACAAACTAACCGTAATGCTATGTATCTAAAAAAGGGCTGAGGACTCAGGCTGTCGCCCCATCTGTCAGTATCTTAATACTGATACCACACAAGCTGAAATCATTTAGTTCTACCTGTCACTATTTTATGTTGTTCATATTTCAAAATAAGATGTTATTCAGAACTGGTTTCTCCAAAACAGCTGTGAGTGGTAGTGAGAGAGGAAATAGGAAAGCCTGAGTTTGGGAGTTTTTTAAGCACTTTATACAATCAACAAAATAACTTATGAGTGTTGCTTTGAACCTTTGCTGCATGTTAAGCAGCTCCCTCAGCTCCCTCTGCTGCTCACTGAGGGCCTAAAGAGAACCGTTTTACTGCAACAGAAAAGAGTTGATTTAAATCCTGTGGTTTAATTCTAATATCTGTGTAGCACCACTGTTTGAGCCATACCAGGAAGTCTCTCAGAAGAGATACCAGATGGGTATTTACATTGTGTTTTTACATGAAGGAGTCTGAGACTCTGTTGGTAGACAGGAGGAGCTGGGATATCTGTGATTATCTCTGAGAGACTCTGATCTTTGTGCAAATCAGGGAGCTTTTCCATCTCCACGGGAATGATCACGGCTCACCAGCTCTACAACTACATCACTGACCACGCCAGCACGTATGGCATGAAGCCGCTCCGCATGTCCAAGGCTGCAGTCGCTACTGACAACAAGAAAGGGATGCCTGAGCTGCACGAGTACGCTCTGGTGGCTCTGTGGAACAGGTGAAAATACACTCCGTTCCAAGAATACATCTTCTCTCCTCACATGATGTGCTTCAGTTCAACCATCTCTTTCTTCCCTGCTTTAGTTCGGGCTCCTACAAGGACCTGGAGGGCCTGCATCACCACGATGACTTTGATGTGTCTCTGGTGGTGTGCCATAATGCTGCTCCGTTTGAGGAACAGTCAGATGGAGAGAGGCATTTGCTGAGGTAAGGACATATGAAAGAAAAGATTGAAGAAGACTGAAAGCATGAAATAATCATCAGTATCAGACAAGTGATACTGAAATCTTGGACTTTTTGGTGGCTCAACATGTATTATGAGCACCTAAACTGTCAAAGAAAAACACATTCTGCCTCAAACAAATAAAGTAAACAAATGCAGCATTATTTGTCCATAAGCTAAAGCTGACTAATGTTCATGCAGTAGTAGTAGTAGTACATCAAAGATATATCTGTGGTAGGCTTAAATCCATGTCTTATTTGTAAAACTCCTCATCTCAAGAATCCCATCCTGCTATTGAAATTAATGCAGTTTTAAACCTGTCCTAACCTTCATGTGTAGGTTGCGGTTCTATGTGATCATGACCAGTCAGAGGGAGCTGTTCCCCCGTCTCACTGCCGACATGCGCCGCTTCAAGAAGCTTCCTCAGATCCACCGTGATCCGGCTGAGCTGGGTGGCCGGCTCTCCCAAGATCGAGCAGAGGCCTCTGGGTCACGTGGCACCGAGCAGGACCTCTGGGAGGAAACCTCCTCAGAAGCTGCAGCAGCCTCAGCCCCGAGCGACGGCAACGAGTTTTATCCTCTGGCTGGCGGCGGACCGGAGGCTCAGGGTTTACTGTATGCCTCCCCTCTGTTCCCGCTGCTCAACAACGAGGTGGTGTCCGCCCGCAGACAGATCCAGGCCAGTGTGGAGCAGGCCATGGGTCACTGCCGCAGGGATAACCTCTGGAGGAGGCTATTCCATGGAGAGCACGTGGCCCTGGACAAATTGAAGCTGGCCAAACTGTCATTCAGTGAGCTGGAGGAGCTTCTGGAGGCGGTGCAGAGCCGATCTGTTGGGGAGATCGACCCACAGCTGGTAAGACTCCCGCCTAAACTTAACACTTAGAAACACTTAAAATTAAATAAGTGTTTCATATTCATCACAGTTTATCAACCCAATGTATCAATTGTACTTGTGGGGCATAGTCCCTGTTTTTAAGTCACAGCAGAACAAGATTTTTAAGTTCCAAGTCAAAACCATTTGATCCCAGCTTTGGTCCCAAGTCAAGGCTTTTAAATCCCAAACCTGAGTCTAAGTCGAGGCCCATAAATCCTACCTTGACTTCCATTTCAGGACCAGTTAATCCCAACTTTCGTCCCAAGTCAATTATTCCCAATTTACGTCCAAGTCCAGACCATTAAATCCCAAATTATGTCCCAAGTCAAGACCAATAAAACCTAACTTAAGTCAGAAGTCAAAACCATTAAATCCCAATTTAATTTCCATGCAGTACATTCTGTTTCCAGTCCAGGTGTTCTCTATCCAGCACCCCCTGCCTTAGAGGGAAGGTCATGATTGAAAGATCTTCATGTCTGTGACTTGTGAGCTTTCACAATATCGGACCACTGAAAATAGCAACTGCAAGTCTGTTCTGCTACTTCTCATTACTGAAGAGTCCAGCTATCTCAGCCAATAAACACTAATAAAACAAAGCTGAGAACTAGGCATGTACTCATAGAGGTGGAGTTACATCCAGTTGCTACTATTTATCTGAAGGAACGTTTTTGTGGAAGCATTTGTTTGCAGCCATTGTTGCCATATGAATCCATTTTAACGACACCCCATTCACCAAGTAGTTCTGACCAAGCAGAAAATGTTGACACTGATTGTGTGGAAATTTGGAGAATTTGTATGATTGTAACTTTAAAAAGCATGTAGACAGTATAAAACATATAAAAACTCTGCAACTGCTGGTGAAGGCTGAGCAAAGGGTTGTTCCATGCACACCAATATCTGTGAAATGTCTGTTTAAATATCTTGAACAGCATACCAGCAAACATAATGTGCATGATTTCTTACTTTTACTGTCAGTCTTACTGTATTGCAGTCAGGCTCTCATTGTCATCTCAGCCAACTGTAGTAACCCATGGAACCCATGATCTTATGCAACCACGTCAGTAGACAGCACCTTGTCAGGAGACGTTATTAATTGAACAGGAAGCAGAGTCATTAAAAAACCATTAATATCATACATAGAATTCATGATTAATGACTGGCAGGTTGTTGTAATGGCAGTGTGATGTGTTGCTGCAGGACTGTTTCCTGACCATGAGTCCAGCCTGGTACCAGAGTCTGATCAAAGTTCTGCTGAACCGCTTCCCCCAGAGCTGCAGACACTTTGATGACAACGGCATCCAGTATCTGGTAAGAAGATGCTCTTTAGTTTTGTTCTCAGTTAACTTGAGGGTAAATGAAGCACAAATAGAAATAACAGGGAGAGTAACAGAAGAAAAAGGTGACATGTGTCTGTTGTTAGTGGTTACATTCTTTTGGAATCTTGAAAAGCAGCACTTCTTTGGTTTTTATATGATAGAAATAATCATTTTCTTTTACAATATTGTACAGTCACAGAGTTAAACTTGCAAATTAACTGATCACTATTTGTCTCAGTCTTTGTGTGAAGTGTAAGGTGGCTGTGTTTATTCTTTAATATCAACAAACCCCATGAATCGACCAAAGTCTTAAGTCCATATGTTAATGCTTCTCACTTCTCTGCTCCAGGCCCATTGGTTCCTTGTAAACAGGCAAATCATGTTTACATACATGGTTTAATTTTGTCTTTTAAATTTTAAGAAAGGTTTAGTATTTTAAGAGCTATCTCTAGTATTTAATCAGTCCTTACTTGAACAGGAAGAAGAGCTTCTCTAGGACTGTTGTCAGCAATGGATGAACCCACGGTTGTTGCTGTAGTGAATATTTAATAACTTGCTGTGTGTATTCATAGTAATGAAGGAACATTCCATCCAGTACAAGAGTGATGTGTTTTTAATAGTTTTCAACTCTGTGCATGGCCAGACGGTAACAACTTGTCAGTCACAAGTTTGCCTTACCCTGAAGCATACTCTGCTTTATCATTTAGCTTCCCCGAAATAGGACCATCATTTACAAAATTATCATCCCGCTATATCGATGGATACTTAATATTAGTGATTGAGAACCTAAATTCATTAAGAAAAATTATTAGTTTACTGAGGTAACAAATCAAATGAGAAGTAATGCGACTTCTGTACATCAGAATTCTTTTTGCAAACAAAAGAGTCGCCCCCTGCTGGCCATCAAAAGGGCTGTTCAATGAGACGTATCCTACAGATTTGCTGTTTGCCAGTGATCATACCATAACCATACTGTTGTACAGTAGTTCAGTTATCTGGGAGCCTACTTCCGTTCTAAATTGATGAACATTGTTGTTCTAAAAGAGAGATAACGTTCACACAGGAGCAGTTATAAAAAGTCAGTACCATAAGCAGCAGTTAGTAGCAAAATGTGCAAAAGCGCTTATTGTTTAACATCTCTATGAAGAGAAAACTCCAGTTTTAAAATGCTCATTTCATTTCTATCTGTCTTTTTTTAGGCTGTTCTGAACCAGAAGTTTACTGACTGCTTTGTTCTCGTCTTTCTGGACACTCAAGCTGGAAAAACTGTGAGTATCACACGGATCTGATTCATTATACCTCTGCACCAGCGACCGCTGAGGCTGTAGGCATAATGTTTTCAAGTTGACCTTCCGTCCATCCCAATATCATGAATATGACATATTATAAATGCCTTGAAGTTTTTTTTTTCCAAATTTGTCCCATATATTTGCTTAGACATGAGGATGAACTGATTACATTATTATGGCGAAAAGTCAGTATGACCTCAGAAGACACCTTTTGGTCCATAAGTGGACATGAGGAGTTCATGTGCTAATATGACCAAATTTCACACAAATGTCTAATGGGATAAAATGAGGAAGTTATTCAAATTCAGACAATTTTATTGAGGTGAGGAGTCCCAGGAATTTATGCTTACCTCCAAATCACATGGCTAATGGCCCGTTGACAGCCAAAGACTCACATGCCTCGAGGTGTGAAGGGTTGTGAAACTTCCTGGAAAGAAGAGACTCAAGGTGTTAATGGCGTTGAAGCTGTCTGAGTTGGGATCTCAAGACTGTTTACCTGAGGAGTTGGCTGTCCTCGCCTTTGACACGCACTTTTTGAGGGGTTGTTTAGTCTCCACTATATAGAAATCTTGCTGCATTGAACTGCATATACAACATTGCTCAACTTGTGTTTGGGTGTTTTATCCTCAGGGTGAACCAGTTTCTGTCTCAGCGTGTTGCTGGTTCTGAAGTGCACCAGGATATATTTTTTTAACAAATGAAACATCTCTTAATAGAAACCCCTCCCTAGAAAGTTACATCATCATTCACACC
Organism: Dascyllus trimaculatus; assembly: GCA_024666655.1. NCBI lineage: Eukaryota > Metazoa > Chordata > Actinopteri > Pomacentridae > Dascyllus > Dascyllus trimaculatus. The sequence goes on from CM045446.1 coordinate 19,410,628, forward strand.
TCAAGGTATGTGATTCTTGGGCCGTTAGCCATGTGAATTGGAGTCAGGAATAAATTCTTGGAACTCTAATCAGTCAGTTAGAACTAGGGAAGCCTCCTGGATAAGACATGTAAAGTTTTCTACATCCAGAACAATAAAAATGTCCAGGTTCATTAGAATTACCGTGACCTGGATGACTGACAATCTACAGACATATTAATACTTTTTTTTAAATTTCGTCAAAGTCTTCACACCAGATAATATGGGGGTCTGTATAGAGAAAGATGTAAACGGTAAGTTGACTGATTGGCAGAGATGTACAACCATGAGGTAGTAATTCCAGTTGTAGTTTTTCTGCTTTTTAATCAATTTGTTTTATCCTGCAGAGTTTAAAGGTTGTGTTTCGGGAGCCGCTGCCAACACAGCCACAGGCCAGCGGCAGCCCTCCTCCTCAGCTGGTGTCCATGTACCATCACCTGGAGTCTGTCATCAACACAGCCTGCTACAACCTCTGGACAGGACTGCTATAGAGTTGGACCGGCCTTGACTCGTGCTGACACAAACGAACAGAGAGAGAGAAGTTCTTTAGAGGGTTTATTTGAAGGAAACCCTCTTGCCAGGTGTTCTCCCAGCAGCTGCACCACTCTCTGTGGAGCTGAGCTCACCTTGCTGTGGAGGAAGAGCATCGTGCTGGTCAGCAGTGCTACAGTATTTATGCCACAGTCTGTTTGTGTCCACTCTGAGTGAACGTAACAGAAACAGACCTTGTGAGTTGCCCCCAGTTCTTTTCCTGCGCTAAAAGTGGTGTAGAGTTCTTGCATCAGTTTGCTCCACCCACCCCAAACGAAAACTAAATATCGTCTAACTGCTGTGCAGAAAGTCTCTATTTGCTGTTTCAGTGTCAGCTTTAAATCTCTGATATATGTGCTTCAAATCCTAAACTTAAAAGAAAGTGATCAGAGCTGCCACATAAAACTGAGCAGACACTGTTTTTTAAATGTCTTATAGCCACAAAACACATTTTTATCATGTTATATAAGCAGGGTATAGTGGGTCCTTTGACATTTATGCCCAGAATGTACAAATATACTGACCCACACTGACCTCGTATAGCAGCCTCGGTCACTTCTGTGTGTTGAAGGTTTTGTTAAAGTTGATTCAAACACTACAAAATCTTCAAACAAAAGGAGAAAAAGGCAGAATACTTATTCTACTTTTAGCCAAAACACGAAAAGTAATGCTGAACCCACTGAAGCCCAAAACGCCAGTTGTAGGGTTGAAATGCTTGTTATCAGAGAGGAAAATACAGTCTACTTCATCAATAACATAAACGCAGTATGGATTAAAAACAGTACACAGAGGAGCCTTCTAGAGTTGATGTGCAGAGTACTGTAAAAACGCCTAGTTTGAGGCTAGTAGAGATCATTAAAATGTAAGTAGTTAAATATCTATATGCCGTGTAGACTCACCATTTTTCTTCCAGTATTGGCAACAAATGTGGGCAACTGGAAAAATATTCTACATGTTGACTCCAGGCTTTTTCAGTTTCTGTAAATTAAATATTTAATGAAATTAATCTTTCTTTTTAATGATTTATGGCATTATAACTGTCATACTGCACAAAAGACATTTTTTTAGTTCTACTTTTATCCATGGTTTTGCTGTTTCCATAGAGTTGCAGGACTTTATATATACAGTGAAATATGAGCCCAAAATGTGACAGGAGGAAAGAAATGTGGAATCCAGAAACTGCTCGGGGTTCAGAGGGTTAAACAAGCTCTCCACCATTTGTCGGAGATCTTTGATCTTTGATGGCCAAGTGGGAAATCAGACTGCAGACAGCTTACCAAAACCTCTAACCTGACAGAAATCCAAATGATCATCCAGCAGCCGAACTGCTGAAAGTTCAGACAGCTAATTAGACGATGTGAAATCAACAACTTCAAATATCTGATTTTAAAATAAGTCAGAGTCGATCAATTAGAGTTGAATTGGGGCCAAATCCACACAGTGTCTGCCCAGTTTTATACAGCAAGTATTTCATGAGTCAGGTTTTCACTTTAAATATCATCACTTAACTATACTGATAAAGAGACTTGATGTATCAGGATTTGATTCGGGTGATAATCAGAGCAGCACATCTTAATGTTGTTGTTCTGTTGAGTCTTCCCAAGCTGGGAAGCCAAGGAAGGGCAGCATGGCCGACTTCTTCCACTAACCAGGTTCTGAGAGAATCATTACGCCTCTTTAACAGCTGCAGTGTAAGTTGACACATTCAGGCATTTGCAGTGTTTGATTAGCTCACTAAATGTGCAGCTTGTGGTATCAAAGTCTTGCTGCAATCTGGTTTGGACTTGAGCTAAGAGGTCCAGAAAAGACATCCTTTAGGTTTTCAGGGATCAGGCCTCCCTGAGGACCTGCAGCACCGAGCCTTTTTCTGACTGACTCATCACTCTGAGCCGCTGGGAGGCGTCCCATGAGCCACCAGGCTGATGGCGGGGGACCTGGAAGAATCTTCTAGAGTTCTGATGCTCTAAAACATTTGTACCAATAAGAAGACGTTACTGTTTTTCCTCTCTCCTTATCTGTGACAGAGAAACATCCCAAATGAATATCAGCATTTTGGACTCTCTGAATCTGATGCTTCATGCTCAAAATCTGTCGTGAACAAGAGACAGTACACTGATGATTATCTAACTGCACAAGTTTAAAACTCCTCCAGCTTCAATAGTAGGTTGGAGTCATCTTGGATCTTGTGCCTTTGATAGCATTTAGCTAGCTCTTCACACCACATCAGTGTTTTTTTAAGAGACAGCTGAGGTGTCAGCAGTATGAAGGCTTTTATGTTTAATTTTCAAATGTGTCAAACCACTTGAACCCCACTGCCATGTGTGGTGCTCCGAAGTGCCTTCCTCTGTTTGGTTCCCCCTTCTTCTTTTTTCCATTCCCAAACTCGTGAAGTGATGCCGTTGTCGTTCCGTCGGCTCTGCACAGGAAATCTGTGGAAACACACGCCTGATGTTGTGCAGTGAAAGTGCCTGTTCAGAGAAAAGTGACAAAAATTGCCTTTCATAAGCAAGAAAATGGGTCACATTAACTTTGGTGATTTGCATAATAGCATGCCACATGTCATCAGCGCCGATTGTTTCCAAAGCATGTTGGGGGTGACGAGTTTGGCTTGTGTTTTCAGAAACACTGCGGCTGGTAATCATACCTCAGTTCGGAATAGGGCACCGAGCAGCCCGACACGGGACTGTTAAACCACAACATGATATCCACTGCAGTACTGTCATTACTGACATATTCAGCAGCCTTAGAGGTCGACACAATTTTACACGTTCAGGCTTTTGGAGCTCAGCCTGAATGTTAAACACTGGATATTCATCATGCAAAATGTGAACTGTAACAATTTAGCCCTGAGCATTCTGTCACTGTAAGATAAACACTGCACTAACTGTATGATGTATATTGTGTATATACAGAACACTTTATACAGTATGTAAAATGTTAAATAAACAGGTAGGATGAATAAGAATGTTGTTGAGTTGCTTGTACACTTGAGATAAAGTAAACTCTTTCAATTAGAGGGAAATAAATCTGTAATAACAATAAAATGATAACAAGTCAGGATTTTTTAGTTCTCGACTCAGGAGCTGGGGAGGTTTTCCTGCAGCTTCAGGCGGAAAAGTCCTTCAAATAAAACCTGCAAAGGTTTTCATTTGGTGAAGTTCACCTGAAAGATGAAAGATTAAACCAACTATTTTGTTAAGGGAAAAATGTCATTTTATTTATGACTTTACATGAGAACATGTACATTAAAGAAACAATATCCAGGCTCCCTTGAGTAATTACCAAACCTTAAACTTCACAGCAAAAAGTTTTAAGTAGCATCTATTGACCTGATAATCTGTGCACTTTTTGACTCTGTGGAGTCCAAGTCTCGACGGGTCACAACTATTTTGGCATAAGGGGGATGTGCACAATATAAGACGGGTGGTTTTAATGTGAAGGCGGAGGTATGTATGTATGAGCACTGGTCAGTCAATGACATTTTACATGAGAATTTGTCATTTCAACACTGATATGTCGAGTATGAAATGTAGCTACATCTTGGTACATACTTAAATTGAAAATATACGTTTTATTTTTGGTTCCAGCATTTACTATACCTAGAAAAGACTTACTGTTTTTCAACAGTGAATCGTGGTCAACAAAATTGTGACTCTTTCTTGTCAAAGTGAAAACAGAAATTGTGTGACTTCTAGCACCAATTGGCTATAGTTCTGTAGAACCAGGTGACTCACTTTAAAGGGGGTGAATACTTAAGCAATCATTGATTTTACATTTTACACTTTTAAGTAAATGACATTACTCTGCACAAATCTAATTTCACTTTTTTTATGTAAATTCTTGTCAAAAAAGCCTTATTAAGCTAACCATGGTCCAATATTAAAAGGAAATAAAAAGAAAACTTCTGAGGGTGGTGAATACTTTTAAAAAGGCAGTGTAGTTTTGGTTCAGTGTGTTTCAGAACAGAACACCAGTGCTTTCAACAAAGGTAATTTGTACTCTTTTTAATACGGATTGTTAAACCACAATGACTTCATCTTTCCCAAACTCTACAGGAGCTGTTGTTATTATTTGTGCATGAAATCATCCCAGTGTAAAGTCTACCGGCCGTTAGGGCCAGCAAGATGAACACTAACGAGCTGTGCACTGAGCACCAAAGCTAACCAGGATGAGAGGAAATTATTTGGTGCATCAATAGCCTCCAACTCTGAGTCCAGCTGAACGATTAATCAAAATATGATCAGAGCCTCTGTGATCTCACATTCTCTGTGTATTAGCAGAGACATACATTAATATGCTGCAGAGCTTTATTGAAATGAAGGACAACAGCTCTGCTGGACTGAATCACCGCCGTCACTGAACAAATAAGCAGCTAACTAACTGAGCTTTTCGCCTTATATCTGTGCTAATTAGGCTAGTTTAGTCCTGAAATGAATGCACTATTGAAGAAAGAACAGATGTGTGTGAGTTGCAGCAATGATTAGAAGGAAGAAAACACATTTATTCACCCTGAGTTCTGACAGAAACACGGTGGAGCTGATTTAAAGAGGGTGACACATTTTAAAGGCACAACATGAGGCGACAGGAGTCTGCAAGGAAAACAAAGCCAGAGTGAGTCCAGGTGGAATACCTGAACACTTTGTGCTCAGCTCTTTCTGGCTGTCCAATACTGTTTGATCCAACTCAGACCCTCCTCTATGGAGCCTGCGGTGGACAGAAAGCATAATTACATGATGTTTTCTAAATGAGCATCATAATTGCCAAAATCTTACAAACTCTCACCAAGTGGCTTGTATTCACAGCCAACATATCCCTGGTAGCCGTGGTTCTCCAACGTGTTGAACAAGTAGCTGTAGTTGAGCTCTCCGGCGCTGTCAGGCTCATTCCTGCCTGGAACCTGAGCGATCTGAATGTGACCTGAGAAACATGACAACATTTCTTCTTCTCAGTATGTTGCCGTTTTTCATCTTTATCACCTCCAAAAGCCAGAAGGAGGGTTCAAACTGTCTTTGAAAAGCTGCAAAGAGCTCATGTTAATCACCCCCACTAAACGCTGTTTCTCTGAATCTCTACAGAGGCAAAGAGTGCAAAGTTTGCATTGAGCTTGGAGCCACATCAATGGGAAATACATCAGGTTAAAATAAACCAGATTTCTCCTTTAATGCATGAAAGTAAGTGGATAGTTAAGTCATTGTGCTTCTGATGATTCATCAAATCCAAATGTCATTGTGTGACAAAAACATTAGTTTCTTCTAAAGTTTCATTGTTGGAAATCAAAGATTGATAAAACCTGTGAGACTGTAAAAGACCCCTGATTTGAGGCCAATAATTGGTGTCATTTTATCAGTTTGGCATCACAGCCAAGTTTCTCCAACCCAGTTTTGTCATGTGTGGATATTTTGATTTTTATGTGGCATCATTTGTTCACATCTTACTCACCAATTATAGGGAAATACTTCTGTATGTTTTGCGTCAGGTTTCCATCCATTATCTGCCAGTGAAAGACGTCCTGAAACGGGCCACGTGTTTAGTCGAGAGATTTAATTTTTTAAAGTTAAGACAAATTTCCAAAGCACCCACCATTTGCAGCTTGATGTTTGGCTTTCCAACCTTCTCCAGTATTGCAGCTGCTGCAGACAGAAAAATCGCAAAGAATCAGATAATGTGTGACAAGAAGCCGGACATTACGCACTGCAGAGAGAAGGCAATTTTCTCATGACAAGTGCTAGAAATAGGACACACTTACAGCATCACATCTGTCGAGCAGACACCATTACAAAATAGCACACCTCATTCTAACAGACTTCTTACATAAACTGGTATTGATGACAAAATGACTTGGACTGAAAGACATGGTGACATCTTATTCATCTTATTCTCACACTCACATCCGATGCGACAATCAGATGGCTAAAAGTTACAGTTGGAAACTACACAACTAAATGACATGAATGTTGAGCACAAGGGTTAAACTTGCTAAAGATCTGTTTGATATAAACGCTGGCTCACCACAGTCTACAATTTCAGTTATTCAGTGCAAGTTTATATGAAGGTTTATGAGGGCCATTGTGGGTAAAAATAACTAACTAACAGCAGAGTAAATATTCAAAGAATTTAAGGGGTTAGAGAGAAAAAAATAGTATAAAACTAGGATAAAATTGTTAAAATTGCTTTATTATTTCATCAAGGAACCACGTTGCTTCATTTTGCAAGGCTGGATGGACCTCATCACACCACAGACGCTTCTGGTGAACTTGGATTGCCACATGTTACTGAGGAGATCCAACAGTACATCACTTTATCCAAATCAGTATGTCATTTTCTTCTGAATAGGCCCAAATCACAGCAACATCTCCTCAAAGTCTGAATGTTCTGATTCTGGGCGCTAAAATTACAAGTATTTCCTTTTTAGTGAGTCTGATTGCAAATTATAATTTGATTCGGTCATCCACTGCAGACATACTACATAGATAGCAGTGGCATCAAAGTCTTTTTAGGCCAACTTTTTACAAGAAAGTAGCTTATCTTATGTAATTCAGGCTTGTGTTTAGTTAGCATTAGCTTGTTTCTTAAATTGGCTTGCTATTAGCAAGTAGCTGACATTTGTATAATCCATACTAACGCATGCAGCTGAGCCCAGTTTATTTTTGGCTAGTATTAGCTTGTTAGCAAAATCAACTTGTTGGCAAGAAGATGGTGCTAGTATAAATAAAGCTAAAGTGTCAAGGCAAGAAAAGTTGATGTTTAGTTAGCATTAGCTTGTTACTTAGTGTGACTTGTTCCTAGCAAGGAGCTGGCACTTGTGTGACTCAGGCTAACCAGTCAATGCAAGCCGAGTTGGTGTTTAGCTAACATTAGCTTTTTAGCTGAATTGACTTGTTACTAGCAAGTTTTGTGACTCGGGCTAGTGCATCAAGATGAGCTGTTCCTTCAGCTATACAGTTTTTGATAACTCGGTAGCAGAATTTTGTCTGACTTGGGCAGAGTTGGTGTTGTGCTTTCATTAACTTGTTAGCTAAACTGGGCTGTGTTCAGCAATGGTGTTACAGCAAGCTAAGACGAGCGCTACTAGCATGATACCAACTCCATGGCTTGCATTAGTAACAGGCTAACATGTTGTGACAATAGCAAAGTGCTTTATGTGATGAAAAAATTACATTTCTGAGACTTTGTTTCTCTTAACTCCCTCTCCCAACTATTTTGCTGTTTACCTATAATCCCCCTAATATGGCATAATAAGTTTACGTTTTCTTAATACAGCACATTCGCAATTTTGTGCCTTGAGCCTAATAAGAAAGATGGGCCCAATGTGATTCTCCAATAATCTTACTTGGAGTCCTAGCTAAATCCAAATTTTCTAAAATATTCCTCAGCAGAGCCAAACAAGTCTGTTTGCACCTGATTATGAACAGCTTTAATGTGCAAAGGCGGCTATAAACTGAGCTTCACTGTGTTGTTAGCAGCGCTGAATGTGATGCTCAACTGAAGTCTCTGCCACTCCATGATGAATAACAGACAAATAAAAACGCAGACTTCATTTAATAGAAGCACTGTTTGTTTTTTCCGCAGGTGTCCCACAGAGACAAACATGTACGACAACCGAATTTCATATTTCCTATGTTGTTTCCTCATTTGACTGAAGAACAGTAACAAATCAATGTCTTGGTAGAGAGTGTTAAGAGTTGTACCTGCGGCTAAGTGTCTGTGTTGTCTCAGTGTCTTACCCTGATGTGGAGAGTCCAGGAAGTACCTGGGGTCTGTAATCCTTGTGTTGATTGGTTCAATCAATCCAGTAATTCCTTCCTGTGAGGAAGATTCGGATTAGCACCGGCAGCTCTTTCATTTGGATCAGTTATTTCAGTTACACTCCTTTACTCTAACTCCAGTAACATGCGATGTGTGATATACAGTGGAACAACTAGAGTAAATACAATAATGTCCTTGTACCCTACAGAGAAGTGCAGCCAGGCAGCCCACATTACAGGCAGACTGCACCGAAGTGCTCCAAACACTTTGATGCTTCATAATTGGATGATTTTCAGAGCGAGGACGATGTGTCAAAAGCCGACATGCAGGTCAGTGTCAGGTCTCATCTCGGTGGATGCACATGCACTTTTCTGAGTATTTCAGCGAGAGCATTCAGTGTCTGCACGGAGGAGTGGATTGGAAAGTGACAAAGTTGACAGGAACGCCAACCGAATTGGAAAGTCATTGATTGATGTCACAGCTGAGCCAGAGGTTTGTGGAGAAGCCCCTGGCTGAGTTCTGGATATATCATTGCAGGTGAATACAGATGACTGAAAAACCTTTCACGTTTATATCAACCTGTCTCTGTGAATCTACATTTTTAGAGGATCTGTCTTTTTCTTATGCTTCCCATTCACTGTCTGAGCAAGCAGGTGTGCAATGCATTCTAGTAGCTGCTGCTTATCCGCACAAAGCTACTCTACATCCAGTGTGACTCGCCATCTCTGGAAAAAACTTGAAAATCAGCTGTTGTTCATCTAAAATAAAGACAGATTCAGCAGCTGTCAGAATGTTTTCAGGAACACATTTCTGCTGTACAATTTATATGTATATATCTTTATCAAAAGACAACATGCCATAAATTTTAAAAAAAAAAATAATACTTGAAATCAACATGTAAAACATTTTTCATTTACGGGTCCACAGGTGTTACCCAATACTAAAAAAAACAAATTGGTTGACTCAACATACTAAAGGTGTTTAAATACTTGAATTTTTAATTTGCTCCCATGCTTGTCTCCTTGCAAACAGTCTTGTCTCTGTGTAAACAGCCTACACAGCCTGCAGTTCACCTGAATAGTCCCTGAATTTTGGCTTTTCAGTTGTGGACCACAGATATTTTTTTGTTTTTGTTCATTTTTACAGGATCTGGAACAAATCGGTTTAATTGACAAATTTTTAAGAAATGTGTAGAATATGTATGTATATATATCCAGGTAAAAGTCTCATTGAGATTAAAAACCTCTTTTACAAGAGAGACCTGGCCAAAATGCAGTGATTTTGGTTTAACGTCATCATTTTAAGCTTAGATTTGGTTAATTTTCCAACTAAACTCTGGACGTCACACATGATAAGTTCAAGGACTGGTGGAAAATCTGTTGATTCAATCTGTTTTTACAGTTTCTGGCTGATAAATTGGGCAGTTGTGAGGGTTAAATGTTAATTTTTTATTGCACTTTTTGAGAATTGACATTTTTTAATCACTGCGTAGTGTGTCGGACAGAGACGGTCACCCACCTTAGCGAGGACGTCAGCAGCATAGCTCAGGTTCTGCACAAAGACGGCCTCCATTTCTTTGGCGACCGCCGTTCGGTTAGAGCCCTCAGGAAGCCTCCCTGCCATCAGATGGATCCTGACCAGGGAACACAGACAGGTTGACACACTGCTTCCACTGCTGCTGCTCTGCGGTATTTTAAATTACAATCTGTCTGTCAAATCGCATAGGATCACTGTTTTCAAACTAATTAGTGCATGTTGTGTGAAGATCTTGACACTGCAGCTGATTTGATCAAGATTAGTGGAGCTGGGAACAACTCTGGCACAGTCGTGAGTCTGAAAATACATTTTTCACAGAAGACATATTGTCTTGTCATAGTAGGTGTTAGTATTGATGGCTCTGTTCTATTCCGGTGTCTCGGTAAGCCCTGACAGTGTGACAGTGAGTCAGCATGAAATAAATGGATTTTATTATTCACACCTGAGCTTTTCCTGCTGCGACATGTCAAAATGTCTTCGGTGGAAAAAAAAAACTTAGCCCACCTGCAGGACGGAGTAGACTTTGTGTTGATCTGAGCAAACAAAAAATAACACATGGAGTTTCTCATGGCTCCACTCTCTGGGTTCTCACAACACACTGATCCCACGAGCTAAAATCAGGAAAATCTTACAGTAATTATAAGAAAAGTAATCTTTCCACTGTTTACAGCTGCCTGCTGCTGCTGGAGAAGGTACTAAACAGTTACCTTGAGGCTGTAAAACGAACACACTGAGCTGAAAGTAGAGGCTGATGGATTTCTTCTATCAGGGCTGATATCAAAACCAATTATATGTAATCAATGAGACTAAAAACTGATATTTATGAGTAAAACTGAAGATCTTGACAAAATTAGCGACAGCATAAACTCCATTCAACACAAAACCTTGTTGAAAATACTTTTTTTATGGTTTACATGTTAATTGAAAGAGAACACATGGCTTTTATTCTATTCCTACTAGTAATACTATGATTATTATTAATATTGTTATCATTATTATAAACTTCTTTTCTATAGCAGACCATCAAAACTGCAGTGGCATTACTAAGCATCTAGGTGTATGGGGCAGAATGCAATGTTAAAATTTCAGATATTGAGAATGGAGTCAGACTATGTAAAGACATAAAAGTAATCAAGGGAACCTTCAGTTGAATTCTGTACTGAATGAGGAGCTGGAGTAATTCAACCAGGGCTGGAGTTTTATGTTCGCCGGCGTCGAATGTCTGTGAATAATCCCGCTGCCGCGTTTTAAATCAGCTGTAAACAGCCAATTGCTGCATTGTTCAGGTAAGTGAACGGTGAGTTGCAAGTCCAGGTGGGAGAAGTTGTTCAACAGTGTTTCTGTCAAGCATTGATTTGACCTTGGCAGTGTTTCTAAGTTGTAGATGGAATGATTGAAGCAGTGCTTTGATGTGCTGATCATAAGGATTTTAGTCTCCCTCAGACTGCTGACTCATATTCTTTCCTCTAATTTTGTGTGTAGCAGCTGTTGTTATTGTAGTGGTTGGAGTGTGACTGAAACAGATTTTAAATACCATTCAACCACGTTACACCTGTACACCTAAACTATAAAAAATTACACTTTCTGTAACAGTATTTTTTTTTTAAATTTACTACGTTTGACAATTTTTTCCTGTTTTGTTAAATTAGAGATGATAACGCATAAAACAATAGCAAAAACACATTGACCATAATAAGAACTGGCAATAAAACAAAACATATCTGCATTTTTTACAGAGTAATTCAGTCGACCGTGAAATTACACTATGTTAACTGTATATAAATCGGCAAAAAAAATCATTATTTTACAGATATTTTCTGTTATTTGAAATGTTTTACCCCATTATCTCATTTATTAAATTACAGAAAATATTTTGTAAAATCACAGAAAAAATATGACTTTACAGAGTGACTGTAAAAAAATGGTCAAAACACACCAACAATCTGGATTCTTCAAACAAAAATCATATGATCTTAAAATAACACTATTTTGCTGTATTTAAATGAGCAAAAAGTATTATTTTTTCTTAGCAGATATCTGCTGTTATTTGAAAGAAAAATTTTGTACAGCTCTTATTTTAAAAAGCATTTGATTTTATCCAGTTAAACTACAGGAAAAAATATTAATTTACAGTTACACTTAAATTTTGTTGTTTTACTTTTTTGAACATTCCACTGGTCCACTTTTATTGACTGTAATATTTCTGGCACCATTGCTGCCATATTTTCAGGGTTTATATGTATTGACTTATTTTTACACCATCTTTTACAGTGTACCTTGCTGTTGAAAGGTACTGTTATAATGTGCTTTGCCTTTACTTTCGTATGCACAAGCATGATACACAACGAATGTATTGACAGTCTTTAATTTCCAGGGTGGAGGTTGGATACTAAACAGTAAAAGTTATCAGCTGATGTTTCACCTCTTGCAGTGCAAAGCCCGAGCAAACTTCACACTGAGATCCAGACTCTGTCTGAACTCTGCTTCTCTTCCAGGAACCGCTCCAAGACCCAGATCACCTGCTTTTATACTTCCTGGAACACAAAAACATCCTCCATCACCACCTCCTTCATAATTACCAGCAGCTCAGGGAGCCTCTCGGGTGTAGAAAGGCTGCTGTTACCTGGCGGGGTGTTGATCAGCACCACCTCCAGCCCGGTGGCCTCTCTGGCTCTCTGGAGCTCCTGCAGGTCCGAGTCGTAGAGCCAAGCCGCCTCCACAGCCTGGAACCCGGCCGCTGCAGCAGCGTACATCCGCTGGCTGAAGTCCGGCAGCTCCGTGAAGAGCCACGTAATGTTCGCACAGAACTTCAGCGGAGCCATGCTTCTGTTTCTGCAGGAGCAACGACCTGACGTTCAGGCTGTGAGCGAGCTGCACCTCCGGAGGCCGGAATTAGTTGGCTGCAGTTAGACCGGGCTACATCCGACACACTTTCAAAATAAAGCAACGGAACTGTCATGAAACGCACTTTTGTTCCAGTCTTATTACAAAAGTTAAACACAATATATTATCTTATCTTATCTTATATTATATTATATTATGTTATATTACTATATTACTATATATATATATATATATATATATATATATATATATATATATATATATATATATATATATATATATATATGGTTTATTTTTGCACCTTGCCGTGTACTTGGTTAATTTGAATAAGTAATGTAGTATCTAATATCAAATATAATCACCATAATATGATATAATATGTAATATAAAATATGAAATAGTATAATCATTTACAAAATTAACAACTCTAGCTAAATGAAGTTGGCTATGCTCAAAAGTAAATAATATATATATATATATTTTCATTATTTTCACCTATTTGCAAGCTTTTTCTGTCCCTAGATTTTTTTTATATTTATACGTGCACTGCAAATGGTTGTGCAGAGGGACCGAGCGGTTTATTTTGAAAATAATATCAATCACATGACATGGTTTGAGCGCTTCCCTGCCCGGGATCTGCGCAGTCGCAGAAGTATTTTAAAAACTTGCCAAAACCAGTTAGGTTTCGTGTGATTTCTCAGTAGTACAAAACACAGATTCTAAATAACATATGAAGTGTGTGTGTGTGGGTGGGTGTGTGTGTGAACTTTTCAATTCATAACCGGTTAGTGGGACCATTCAGCTCCTGACTGCAAAGTGAGAGAGATAATCTAGTCTGAAATTATAGTCATAATCTACTATCTTAAAACTAAATGTAAATATAAAATGAGAAATTAACAAAACTTATCAGTAAAAATTAGGAATAATGTTAAAAACTTTTATCCAATGAACAGAACAGTCAGTTACTGCCAGTATGAGCTTCTGTGGTTCAGTTTATCTGATATAATAAAGTATCACAAAGCTCTAGATGCATGGATCCACCACCACACTGACACACGATTAGACTGAAAATGCTTTTTTATTGTGCCAAGGACAGAGCATTTTTATCCACATATTCAGCAATAATAAGAATAACCTTCTCGGTATTTCAACCATTGCAGGGACAAATTAGGGTGAGCTCAGCTACAATTCACAGTATGTTTTTTTCTCATTAAAATACATTGAGAGACTGCAAAAGCAGAAAAACAATCATGATCTGATAACTCAGTTGTACATAAAAGGCAACTGATCCACCAATTTCAGGTGTGGAGACTGTAGAGGCTAATCTTTTGCTGTATATTGAGCAGGCTATGTCCTTTACCTCACACATAAAACAAATCTTCAGGGCAGCTTTCTTTCACCTGTGCAGTACCGTCAAAATCAGGAACAGCCTGTCTCAGAGTGATGCCAAAAACGTAGTTATGACATTTGTTACTTGAAAGCTAGATTTTTGTAATTCCTTATCATCAAGATGTCCTAAAAAGTCTTTGAAGTGAAGCTTTGGACTTTTAGAGTGCAGGTTAACGTGTGGTTTCATTTTTCTAAAATCTGTAAGTGATTGTAAAAAAAAAGAAACGACAAAAACATATTTTTTGTGTTCGTTATTGTTGTACTTAGCTCTGAAAAGGTTACAACCAGTATGACTTCAATATATGGTTCAACAGTGGTTCCCTTAACCTGATCACGCTTTAACAGAGCACTGTCACATCGTAAAATGGATTTATTCCTCTGCAGGGATTTGCAGCAGTTCTGGGAGCCACAAAGGTTGCTGATAGGAAAACACCTGCTGTGTGTCAATGTAGAAGATATGGCCAAACAACATATTTTCATATTTTGTTGTCTAGTTTAAAAGACCCGTCCCAGTGCTAGCTGTGATATCTGAGATACTGTATATAGAACATGCATGTTTGCTTGTAACTGATCCAACTCGTCAGTGTTTGGTCTCCAGCTGAAGCTGTTATCGGAGGCAGATTTCCATTTGAAATGTGGTGCTGAGCTGAACTGTCAGACAGGTGAGCTGTTTTAGGTTTGCCACTTGCCTTTACAGGTGTCCAGAGTCACTGCTGGCTTCATTATCTCTGAGCAAACAGCCCTGCTGACTTAGCCTAATGTATGCAAATACTAACATTGTTGCCCCTCTGACAACAGCTGATAATGGTGGTTCAGCTGCTGTTGTCATTTACACTGGCATCCTGTGACTGTGGGAGATCCCCATGAAGCCAGAGCAGAAACGCAGCAACAAACATGAACAAAATGCACACTTAGAGGCTTGTGTCTTCCTTTTATTCACTTATTCATAAGTTCAACTGTGTGAACAATATGTTGCTTTACAGGACTTTGACATGCAAAGAAAACAATAGAATAGTCTTTGCCGAACATCCAAGTGATATTTCTCACATGTGCCTCCAAAGAGGGTGAACAAAATATCTATAATAATTGTATGGTATGTATAGTTATATATGCGTTTCACTGTGTTATGTGTCCTAGCAATTGTTCTATAAAGTCAAACAGTAAGCTAGGATTTAGAGGAAAGTCCTGTTTGAGAAATTCATATTTAACCTCAACTATATATGCAAAGTGTTAACACAATTCATCTTGTGTCCAAATATAAATCTTTATTGCACACAAAATATGGGTAAAAGTACAGTGTTTGTCAGGCAAACACTGTAGCAAAATGCATGTTGATAAGAGGAGATGTCATACTGAGATGTTGAATCAATGTTCAATTTGGGCTAATGAATCTAAAGATTCCAGATTTCTTTTTTGGTCAGATTTTAATGACATTACATCAAGTGATGACTCCAATAAACCCTTGTCACAAGGGTTTAGTTAGTCTTCCTTTCAACCAAACAAGTCATGAACAGACTCACACTCAAAGAAGACAACAAACTGTCATACAACACCAGATATCTATTCCATCATATCAATCTATTCTGAAATTATGCTAGCAATACTAGCAAGTGAAAAAAATTATATATTGGACTGACTTGAAAAGTCCTGGAGGTCCTAATGAGTGGAGGCCCATTATTACCTTGGCCAAGGAGGTTATGTTTTTGCCGGCGTTGGTTTGTTTGTTTGTTTGTTTGTTACCTCCGCCAAGGAGGTTATGTGGTGGCCGGTGTTGGTTGGTTTGTTTGATTGTGTGCAAAATAACTCGAAAAGTAATCGACGGATTTGGATGAAATTTTCAGGAAATGTGTGAAATGGGACAAGGAAGAAATGATGAAATTTTGGGACTGATCCAGATCACCGTCTCCATCCAGGAATTTTCTTTTTAATGTAATTGTAACCGAGTGGACAATTAAATGCGGTTTACTCTAAAAGCCACAAGAGGGCACTCTTGTTTTTGGGGTCGCACACATTGTTCACAATTACACAGTGGACTTTTCACCAGCGTGGGGTTTATTTGTCCCTTTGGAGGGATCTTGTGGTGCCGCTAGCTCCGCAGCGTTTGGCTGTTCTTCAGGATGTTTTTGGGGAGGTTTTGAGATTTTCTGTTCCTTTAGCTGTGTTTTTTGGTTTACTTATGTTTCCTTAGGGTGAGGGGCTTCTGCCTTGAGTTGTCATTTCATTTGCGGGGTGTTTTTTGGGGTTTTGTTGGTGTTTTCTGCCATACGTTAATGTAGCGGAGCATTCATTTTTTTAAGGGATTTTTGTTTCATTACCAGGGTTAAAATCATTTAGTTAGCATAGGCTGAGCTTACAAACAGGGGAATTTGATTTTCGGGGTTAAACTTATGTTAAGGGGTTTAAAATAAGATTTAAAGGGCTTTAATTCATATAATTCATATAAGGGACTGTATTGGGGACTGTAAAGTGGGGGACTGGGGTTCAATAAAACGGACTATTCGAATATCAACATTATTATCCGAATACCACCACAACCAACAAGTATTCGGATATTCGTACATTCTGGACCAGCCCTAATATTACATTTGTAAAGCAGGTAAGCTACTATACTGTTGGTTAGCTAACTTAGCCACTGTAGGCTACTTGGAACGACACCGTACTTGGCCTTAAGGTTAGCCTTATTTTATCTTGCTGAAGTCTCCTGGTGCTTATTTATTGTCAGAAAGCTGTAAATTGGGACGTCTTGTTAAAACTAAGTAGTTGTTTTTGACATAGAGCTGTTTGTCCTCAAACGCAGCTTGCAACAGAAGTCCTATTTAGCAAAATCAAACCAAACCCTCAAGTGGAAAATTTCTTGTTTTATCCTACTTATTTTATCCACTGAGAATCCTCCAATCAATTTTTTTCAGAATAAAGAACTAACATGTATTTCTGTGTCCTGTGCAGTGTTCATTTCACCGGACTACACAATGATACTTTGTCATTGGGAGATTGTGTTGGGGGTGGACTGAAGCTGCTTGGTGGAGGTCTGTGCTCTCTGAGTGCTTTTCTAGTTAGCAATGCAACAAATCTACTGTTAACATACTATTGGATATTAGCAAGTGGAAGAAGAGTCACAGAAGGTGCAGTGGCCATTACGTGCTTCTGACTCAGCACAAGAAATTTTCAGTTGAAACAGGTGAACAACTTTGCATGAAGTCAATCTTTAGCAAAGAAGAAAACCACTGCTCCCAAAAGTGCAAGGTAAATCTTTGCCACAGAACGTGATGAACAGAGATGGCACATTTTTTACTCAGAGTAAGCTCAGACTGATCCTCTGTATGCTATTTTTGAGCCATGCTGTATTGATAAATGAAAGTGTTCTTGTCTTCTCAGCCTCTGCTGTTGTTTCTTTCTGATCTGTGTTAACACAACCTGCAGTTCACCTGAAAACTCTCAGGGTCGGTCATGGCTTCTCATGTGTCAAGTAGCACAGAGTTTTTTTTGTTTTTCACAGGATCTAGTGCAGGTAATTAGCTTTGTTTGTTTTATTTTTTATTTTTTGCAAATTTTTAAACAAGACACGTAGAATAGGGATTTTGATTAAATATCATGGTTTTAAGGTTAGGTTTGGGTTAATCTTTCTGACAGAACTGCATGTCATACATGATTAGTTCACAGGCTGTTGGAAATTCTTTCTGTTTTTACAGTTTCTGGTTTTGATAAATAGTGTAATTTAGGCAGTTTCAGTAAAATGAAACTAAACAAAGTGCGCCTGTCAAATGTGCTGATGGGTTTAAGGATGTAGAGAGTTAAAGAGAAAACTCGGATTTGTTTGTCCCCTGATTTGAATCCAACATGTTGAGCAACAAAGCTCCAACAAAACGCTCAGGAGCAGTCAGCTTCAAGAGTCAAAGAATCTCCCTGATGAAGGCTGTGTGTTTATTGCACCAAGAGTGGAGCCTTTATTTTGAATGTAATATGTTTGCTTTTAATTATAGATAATATGAAATCACATTTCCATCCTGAATAGTTTAACATTTTAGAGACAAAAGCGTGTACTTGGTAACAAAAAGCAGTGCTGTGTGTCTCTTACACAAAGGACAGCGAAATGTTTCAGAAAACAGTATTTAATGTCATGCAAAGGCAAATCCATGGACAACTCTGGTGAGGGGAGGTTAACTAAAGTCGAACTGAAATAAAAATATCCAAACAGAAACACAGCAAAGGGAAGCAGCAAGTGTCTCTGGAGGCTCTGCAGCACACGACAATCTGCCAGCACACCACAAACTCTGCCACACACTGTGTTCAGCAACAGCGAGGAGTTGATTTCACAGACGGCACGAAAACATCTGTTATACATGGGTTTTAGCTGAACATGTTTACAGGGATCTGCTCGCAAACCTACATCAGTTTTTCAAAGTGAAACAGAAAAAGCCAAACCCAGTCTGTGGCAGTCTAACTTTCCTCCCGCAGAAGAGTTTTCTATAAGAAAAAAATTGCAGCAGAGGAGGAATTTACAATGACAGTCTTTCTCTGCAGTGCAAACAGAACCCTGTTGAGATCATAAGACATCATTTGTGCCAATGACTGAGGGAGCTCTTGTGGATCTGCACAGTGGAGGTCAGTAAGGTTTTATTATGGTAAGTATGTGGGTTCCTGCCTGGTAAAGGTCTTTGAAAATGTCAGCAAATTGCCCTAACATCAGCTCCCAGGATGCTGTTCAGGAGACTCCTTTCAAGTGCTGGCAATCTTTCTTGACTCATGCAGCGCTGAAAGCATTTTCCACATTCATGCAGTTGCACTGAGGCCTCAGAGCTGCTCGGTTCACCTGCCTGCTCCTCCTGTTTACCTCAGCAACTGTTCACACCACAGAGGTTTACTGCAGCATTAATAATACAGCATTGAAGAGGTGCCCCAGACAAAGACCACCAGAAAAACTCTGTGTATGTCTATTGCCAGCCACGCTGCAAAAGGAACCTTCTTAAAACTTAAAAAAAAAATTAAAGAGCAGAACTGATTCTGATTGAACAGCTGAGGGACAAAGAGTCTGCTGTGGCGCTTTAAAGAGTAATATTTTGGGAGATAGTGCAAGCAGACACTTTTGGGCTCTGCTGTGTTTATAGCGGTATAAACCTTACAAAGGAGATTGATTAAAGCGGTAAAGCTCTGTATTTGTTGACCTGATAAGATCTGCTGTAGGTCTACTTACTGTGTGGAATTTTGTTTTAATGTTTGTTCTCTACTGCTGCTAAGGCCATTTAATACCACCAGGATTGCAGCGGTAAGAATAAGACTAAAATGGTCTTAAAGAGTCACAAGAATGCTTCTCAGCAGCACATTTAATGGAATACACAACTGTAATTATAGTCATATCTATTTGTGCCTTCATAATGGGGCAGTGATACTGATATGCTTATTAATGCATTCATACAGTCTGCAGTTTGTTTTTTGCCTGTTTTCCTCTCTGCAAGGCCTGCATCAGCTGTGTTGTTTTTAGCCCTGGTTAAATGTTTATATTTCCTACATTGGTTTAGGATTGTAGTTTGTTCTTCTAGTGAGAAATATGCAGCTCTAGACCTCTCTATGTTTGGTCATCTGGGGCCAACACCCCTCAACACTCATAGCTAGATTCAGAAAACCTAGGTTGACTTACTGAGTTGATAACCAGCGTTACGTTTCCACCTAGTGTGACTGAGGTTGTTCGGCTTAATGAAGCCGGATATCAAAAACATATCCTGAATTTGCTTCAAATTATAGGTTCCAGGAGTCAGGCCAGCTGTCTCCCCTTGTTTATAATAAACTGGGCTAAACGTGTCCAAGTCCTGTCTCAGAGGACTGCTTCTCGCAACAGTTATTATGGACTGTCTTCCACCCATTTTGAATCTAAGGGCTGTACTATGCAGCAATGTGTTAGCAGGCATGTTGAGCATAACTTCAGAGTTTCAGTTTCACAAAGTTGTCTCTATTTTACACCAGCTGGATCACCATGGTAACCGATGCTGCACAGCTAACCTGTTTTTGTTCAGAGTTTGGGATTTAAATCAATTGTAAGACAAATTCATTTCCTGATGATTCTCTGTGAGTGATGCAGATTCTATACATTATATCTGGAAACCTGTTGAGCTGCTAATCCCACTGAATGAAGCTGAGCAGTTACACCAAGCAAATAACATTTACTGCATTGCAACAGGAACCTACATGCATTTGCTTAGTGATGCAGAAAACACCTAAACATATTTTTCAGGTTTGGTCCTGATTTGCTGCCAAGTCCATTTTACAGTTAGAAATAAGTGGTTGCAATGAGAGTCCCTGAGTAGTAAAATACATATTTATCGTATACCATTAACAGTTTTCTACCATTAATAGTGTTGCATTTAATGGTAATAAATGTTTGTATTCCTCACAGCTCCCCATTATTACAGATTTTTCACTTGACTGAAGCAGGCCACATGTTATCAGTCCATTGTGTGTGGAAAACCAGTCAAATGACAGATCAAACACCCTCTTTATTGGGATTGTACACAGAGAATGAGAAAGGAAACCTGTTTAAGAAAGAAATTTGATCACCAATGTCTTGATGCTCATTATCTCTGATTGAGGTTTTAGGTTTTGTCAAGGCAGATAACACAAAGAAAGATTGGCTACATTGAACTAGCTTCATAGTCCAGCTCTCAGGTTTCCCTTCCCTGCTCGAGGTGATCCAACCAGTGTTTATGTGCTTCTTTCTCAGGTGTCTGCACTCTGGTCTGATTGGGGAAAAATCTATATACACAGCATCTGAGATGAAACCAGTCTGCAGTTTCTTTTGCTGTTTGTGTTTTCTTTGGATTGGGATGACATAGGCAGTAGGTCTGACTTTGGGAGGCCTTAATTGCTTTAGTTTCCAGTATGGTTTCGGTTTGTTCGTTCAGCCTGATACTCGTTTTGTTTTGTCAAAATTGTAAATAATGAAAAATTTGCTTTTTCCATGACTCCTACTCGAGGAACTTGCAAACGCCCAGATGCTGACCCGGAGACAGTGTAGATGGTAGGTAGAAATTTTCCACTGAAGGGCTGACAAAGTACAGATAAACTGCAGACTGAGCAAATACAAGTAGCAGAGAAATAACAACTGAGAGACTGGAGCTACATGCAGCTTGAGGATCCCCCACAGGTGAACTCTCAGCAGGAGACCACAGACGACAGGTGAACCACTGCTCCAATGGAAGACAGTTGACTAAAGAGGTAAAAAACACAACGAACATGCGGCATTCATACCACAAGGAGGCTTAGAAACACGCCCACACACACAGTTTGAAGCATGACAAACTGATCTTTTAATTCTGGTCTTAAGTAAAGTGATAAAAAAAAACACATTTCACACAATGTTGCGCTTTATTTTGCACTTTGATTTCAAGATCTACCAATGATTCAAGCATAGGAGATGAATTGAAATCAGTTTACTTACCACAAACATCCTTCGAGTTCAGATGTCTGGAATGTACAAATGTATATATATTGTGTTTTTAGCCAACACTCATGTATTCATTCAGGTATGAGCTTTAACAAACTCTGAAATATCTTTTCTTTTTGTACCAGTTGGAGCCACCACATCAGTATTATTAGCCTGCCACATTTGGTCAGAGCAGCTAATTAAAAACATAATTAACCATGCCTGTAATCCCAACACCGTACCTGCCCAGCGTCCACTGGAAGGAGAAATCTTTTTATTAATGTGATCTGTATTCTTTCAACTTTTTGAGAATTTAAGTCTTTTCATGTTGAAGACTTAAGAAGTCAGTCTATATGGAAAAACATCTGTTGGTCTGAAATGATTGTCTTATCACAATCTGCAGTGTACAGAGGGCTGCTTATTATACTGTTCAAACACTAACTTATTGACAGGCGACATAAAAGACACGCTGTTATCTGGAATTAAGTGACTTATCTCCTCAGCTGTGTTGTAGTGAGGTATGGTGGATTTAAGGCTTTAAGGCCAGTGTTAAAGAACGGCTGAGGATAACGTCTGAATGTCTCAGTGAAAGGCACAATTTATTAACCTCATGGCTTTGATAACTTTATAAACATTGTTTTTCTAAATAAAAAGACTTTAAAATAATAGTAATATAAAATAATTCCAGTAGCTGGGGTGCAAAAGAAAAGATACAGTAAAACATAAAATAACCATCTCATAATAATACAGTCATTTTTTATCATTCAAATATTTTTTTAGCCTTAGTTTTAAAGAGATCATGTATATTTTTACATAAAAACAATTAAAATACATTCAACATGTAGAATATTAATAAATTTATATACATTTAATGTAATTGGATAAATGATAGAATAGATAGATGATATATCTAATGACAAAAACTTGTATTTTGACAGGTTTCCAATGCTTAGAGATATTATACACTGATGAAAACACATTAGTTCAACAATTTATGTTATGAAAACCTCTGAAATTATATAAGATATCTCATGTTAACAAATATATGTCAAATTACAGAAACAAGAGATCTTTTTTTGTTAATTATGGGTAATTGTATATAATTTTATAACACATTTACAGTAATAAACTTGAACAGTTTCATCTATTAAATAAAAAGGATTTTTTTTAAAAATTACAAAATTATTCATCTTATGATTATTCAGACATACAAGTTTTTAATGTTATTTTATGTTAGAAAAGTGAATATAGTCTATTTAAAGTCACTGTCTGTCTGTCTATCTGTCTGTCTGTCTGTCTGTATGTATGTTGGTGTGTGTATGTGTGGGGGGCTATGTCCGCACCATAACTCGATAACAAATACAGATAGGATAATCAAACTTAGCACAGATGTTCATCTTGACCTACCCTGGCCATCGATTAATTTTCAATAAGTCAAAAGGTCAGAGGTCAAGGTCGCAGGCAGGGCTACTTAGTACAAAATTCCCTTATGATCTACTATATAAGCTTGCAATGATAAACTTTGATATATCTAAGGGTATAAGACTATCACATTACATCTCTTGGCCTCAACCTTTGACCTTGAACTTACTTCTGTCTGTCTGTCTGTGGGTGTGTGGGTGTGTATGTCCGCACCATAACTCAATAACAAAGACAGATAGGATAATCAAACTCAGTACAGATGTTGGTCTTGACCTAACCTGGTCATCCATTAATTTTGGGGGGCAAAAGGTCAGAGGTCAAGGTCACAGGGCTACATGCCATGTTTAGAAAGGCATTTGGCGTAAGTCTGCATCCCGCTTGAGTGCATTCTAGTTTTGTAACTTTATTGATATTTTTAAAAGGAAAAAATGTAAAATTACATTTTTAAATTATTTATTTTTATTCATTTCTATTGTGTATAAGATAAAACAAGGCTCAAAATGCCTTTTATGCTGTATATTGTCCTTTTGCTTATAGATGGAAATATGAGGCCAGCTAGATTTGATATACACTGATCAGCCCCAACATCCTGACCACTGACAGGTGAAGTGAATAACATGGATCATATTGGTGCTATGTGGTGTTCTGATGGAAAACTTTGGATTTTGTGTTATGTTATTGAGACTTAGGTGGTCATAAGATTATGCCTGATCAGTGTATATCTTCCCTACTCTGTTGCTCTCCTCTTCAAGTCCATTGGTTATACTGAAGATGTAAATCTTTAAAAACACTTTAAAATGCAGAGTTTTAGTTTTACAGAAGCTCAGTAATTCCCTAAAACTGTTTGTCACAGTCAACCTCTTTAAACAAGAAGAAACAATGTGTTTGTTTTGTTTTTAATCCACACTAATCAGTATTATTGTCAGCAGAAAAGTCTATTTTGTGTCTCAGCAATTTTTCATCAGATTGCCTCATTAAGGCTGAGAACATGGAACATTCCTAATCAGACACACAATCGGCAAACAGACGCAACACAACTAAGGCCAGATAAACGGAAAATGTCAGAACAAGAGTCATAAAGTAATTAACAAAAACAATTACAAGAGTCATTCAAAACAGATTGTGAAGCTCTCCAAGGAGTATGAAAGACTTCAGGCAGGTGGAATCTACCTGAATCAGTTCAGTCAGGAAAGACTCAAATAAAAGAAAAGCTTAACGATTTACAAAATGTCTTTATTGCACATGGTGCACACAATAAGGAATAGTGGATAAATATGTGAAGAGTCTTTGGCGATTGGATTCTATTGTTGTATTATCATTTTAATGGGATTGTGATGCCCTTCAGTTGAAGATGAACATCATCTGATAAAGATGCTGGTGCAGCTGTTTAAAATAAATAAATACATAGATTATTTTACAGAAATTTCTTTTCATTTTCCTGATTTTTTTCCATATTTTTGAAATAAATGAAAACATCAATAAAATTACAAAAACAGACTTTAAACCTGTGTATCTAATATAAAATAACATTAAAAACCTGTAAGACTGAATAACAATAAGCAAATTTATATTTTTTTGATAGGAACAAATCGAGATAAATAATTTAGAAATATTTTGCTGCTGTAATTTTACATCAATAGCACTTTAAGTTGTAATTGAGTATTTTTACTTTGCTGTATTGGTAATTTTACTTAGGTAAAGGATCTAAAAAAAACTGCACATTCCAGGTACAATAATTTGTACAGTGAACAGGAAATTTTTACTCTTTAAGGTTTGTGTTGTTGCTCTTTTAGACCTTTAACAGATACATTTGTTCCTTGAGCTGACTGTCTTGGATTGAATTTAAACCTTTCAAATTACCAAACAAAGCCATCCAACTCCAATCTTCCTTATTTGTGAATAAATGACTAATACTGTACTCAAAATGAAACTGACTTCAGTCTCTCTTTGTTCTTTGGGAGGTGTAAGAGCTGAAATCCCACAATGTGGAGCGTGTTTGTGTGCACCGCTGGCTTAAAGACAGAGTACTTACGGAGGCTTTCCTGCTGCAGGCTCTGCACTGTCGTCTGTCAGATACAGATTATGGGTGAAAGGGTCACTGATGGCTGCCATGACTGGAATACAGTTTACTGCCTGAGCCACAGAAGTGTAATAGTTTTTAATGCTTTTTCAGCAGCGGACTCCAATTCATTTTGGTCCTGATAAGATGTGAGGGAACCTGGTCATATCTGGTAATTGCTTCTTCACTTCAGACCCAGTCGTTTCTGCAGGAAGCTATTGTTTTCCGGGGATGTGTTCTTTTTAAGTGTTTGTGTCCTGAAGAAGACGATGAAGTCAAAAGTGCAACAGTGTGCTATTGTTCAGAGAGGTCAGAAGCGACCGTGATTTTCTCCTCGGCTCTGGAGGGTCAGTTTGTAAAGATTGTAAAGTTTGCCCACCAAGCAGGGGCAAAATAACAGACATGCATTATTTAGTTCATGGCTCTTCCAATGAAGTGCAGCAAAATAAAATCCTCTAGATAATAGGACTGTAGTGTCCAGGTGGACAACCGGTCAACTGGTGGGTCGATATGCTGCCATTGGTCAGAAAGCTGCTGGTGTTACTTTCATAGGAAGAAAATTTTCCAAGATGAGTCCATTAATTCTGGTGGCAGGACCAACAGACTTCTCATGAACAGTGCAATGCTCCAAGTAGTCGCTCATTATGTTGATTTAGAATTAATCCAGGCTAATAAGTCTGGCAGACAGAGTGGCCCATAATGTTCAGATTTTTCTTCTTCTCCAATTGTCGGGTTGAAGCGTTGAGTTTTTTTGTCCCCATTAAAAATAAATAAATAATTAATTTAAGTCAACTGTGAAGCATGTATTATTTGGCCTGACTTTGTTTTAGGATACATTGGCTGGTTTATTTTTATTTTTCTTACTACTACTATTATTATTCATTGTAAATATGTTCTGATGCTGTTTTTAGGTAGAATTTTTTTATATGAAAGAGCTGAAACCTTCTTGGAATATAAGGAATTATGATTATTATTATTATACTTTCTCCCGTAAAAGGAATTGCATTTTTTTTAAGGGGCTAAAGATGCTTGAAAATGCATAAAATTTGCGTGTAGCGAAATATTTCCATAGCACTCCCCTGCAACATTTGGAAAAATTAGCCCCCACAGGACGTTTTGCCTACATCTACGAAATTTGGTAGGTATATGCAGCACATCAGAGCCCACAAAAAGGCCTGCTGGAGCCATTCCCTAAACCAAACAGGAAATCAGCCATTTGAATTAGTTGTTAGATTTTGGGTTATTTTCGATGATTTTCCAGGATTAACTTGGAGTCAGGGGTGAGTCCAGGAGAGCTCAAATTTGGCCAGTATATATAACGGGCCTTAATGATTAAGAGTCATCGAAATCTTCTGCAAAACTCAAAGGGCATGGCCATGGTGAATCCCTGAATGTTGATGCTTCGCCATGAAACAGGAAGTGCTGTCTAACTACCCTGTACATGCTCCAATCTGCCTAAAACTTTGTATGTTTGATCAGAGTCCTGCTCTGATGACATCCATATGTCAGTATCTATTCACATTCATAGTGCCACCTGGTGGCATCAGGAAAGGACATGCTGTACACTTTGATGTACTGCTGTTAGCCGGTTGACCATATTAACCTCAAATGTTGTGACATAAGCCTGAAGACATTGATGATGGTTCATGGTGAAAATTCTGAGTTTTCCTGAAACAGTGTGCCTGTGGCGGTGCGGCGAGGGTCAGTTCAACGCTGCTTGCCGCTTTAATTGCTTCTTCTTTGCTTTAGTTGTATCTGTGCATCTCTTGACCTGCAGAGGATGAAACAGGACCTAAATAACAAGCATGAACTCTTTTTCTACATCATTACTCAAACTGTCCCCGACTTGTGTGCCCACACCTCCTACTGCACATCTATGCAATGATCCTGCACTTAGAATTGCATTGTTGTTATAACTGACAAACGTTGGCTGAAGCCCAGGTTGTAATAAATCAAAATGAATCTTTAAGGCAAAAGGAATGTGAGAGAGAAGACTATTTTTTACTGTCTCGTTGAAGCTAATGCTGCGTACTGCTACGTCAGACTTTCGCAAAAATAAATCTTCCGTATCCATTCTCTCTCGACTTT
This sequence comes from Dascyllus trimaculatus, assembly GCA_024666655.1. NCBI lineage: Eukaryota > Metazoa > Chordata > Actinopteri > Pomacentridae > Dascyllus > Dascyllus trimaculatus. Next base: position 19,437,675 of record CM045446.1, read on the forward strand.
CTCCTGACATCTCCATATATAGTCCCAGTCACCAGTTTGCAGGGGATCTTTGTCTCATGTTCGTGTGAAGAAAGCTGATGACATCTGGGGATTCTTCTCCGAGCTTCCCTGGAGCTCTAAACTAAAGTCACTCACTGCCTGCTCATGTCATGTCTGTCACACTAATGTTTGCCTGCTCTGCTCACATGTGAAGTCAACGTGCCGATATGAACTCCGTTTGAACAACATCCGAGCAGCTTCTTATTCTCAGGACCTCTGACAAGATGAGCTGACTTCTGCTAAGGCCACCAGCAGCAATTGCTTTCAGTGCTTCTCTTGTCTTTTGTGACTCAGTCTTACTGTAGTGTGCCGCCTCACCTTTTTGTAAAACTGATGGAGTTTCTAAGTCTCATTCTGGAATTAGGCTGAGTGATATAACTAGAAAATGTGGGTTTAGTAGATATTGTTTGTTGACCTATTTTTAATAAAGGTTTTATTTGAATTTAACCACATTAGCGTGTTTAACGAGGTACACAGGTGATAATATTAATGTTAACAAAACATTAAAAACGCGCAAATGAATCTACACACGAGAAAAAGTGAAGAAAAAGCAATGACCATCTTGATAAACATAAAAGAAAACAAGTAAAACCCAAAAGCACACTGAGGGCGACCAGAGCAAAGCCGCTGCTGTGCACTGATGCTAAGGTTCCTTGTGGATGGCCTGAGGCTGGAACCACTGGACAGGGACCTCCAAGCATCAAGTCCATCAGCCTTCAGGGGATCACATGCTGATATTTTCCATTTCCAGTGCTGAATCTCTTCATGTTCACTACAGTTCTTGCATGTGAGATCATTCACTAATAACCATAAAGATTGGTTCAAACTCTTATTGGCACACATGTCAACTTATTCAGAACGTCTATGAATTATTGATATTTGTAGGTTCTTTCCTCATTTAAATTGCTTTTGTACATATACATAACACATACAGATTATTCAAAAGTCAACATATGTGTGGTAAAAGTTTAGTCAGGTTGTCTTCTATGGCTATCGATAGATTGAGTTGTGCTGTGAGGTTGCAAAGCACAACTCAAGTCATTACAGTGTTTGTCAGGTCTGTGGCTGTTTCTCCCTCTGATGTCTATTCCTCTGCTGCAGTTTCCATTTGAAATGTTTGTCTGCATCACACATACTGGATGCTCCCCCGTGATGTTTAAAACACAAACTCTGCAGTGTGCTATTCTTAGTTTTGTTTTAATAAATAAATAAATAAATAAATAGCTTGTCACTATCAAATACACTTAGTTCCTACAGGTTTTCCATGGACTTTGAAGACTTTTACATTGAGTGATGCACTTGAACATCAGAAGGGGTTGACATGCAGGCACTAGTGCTACTGTGGATAACAAATCGATTCCAAACTACTGCTACCCTTAGTGTTGGATTACCCCACCTCTTTTGTAGAAAGTTGTTCTTATTTAGTGTGGATTATTTCCAACGACTTTTACAAAGAAGTGCTTTAAATCTGCATTCTTTCAGACTGATAGTAGGGGGGACTCTTCTGGTTGCAAACAGAAGCCTGATTGTATAGAAATCTATGAGAAAATGACCCTCGTTGTCACACTGTCTGTTATCTCAGTCAACATTTGCTTAATGAATTTATGGATTCAGTTGACAGTTTCAAGTCTCCTTCAATACAGCATGATGTTTACTTGGTAAATTATGGTCCCATTGGGGGGGACGTAGGTGAAAAAGCAGGGCTTAAGAATGGTAATAAAGTCTCTACTGTATGAGCATTCATAGTGTCCTTGAGCTCTCGGTCAGATCCAGTCTTTCCTCGTCATGTTCGGTTTCAAAAAAACAAGATAGCGGCGGCTGAATTCCAGACTTAAAGCTTTAAAAAGCCTTTAGTTTATTCCTGCATCCATGCACAACCAATTGCATATCTTTGTGGAATAACCAGGCTGCAAAAACCAAAAACAAGACTTTGTTTAGTGACTGCTGACTGAATTCAGTTTGATGGGTGTCCCTGTATGAGAAGTTGCTGTTTGCAACACAAGATTGTAGAAACATGAAGTATGTTGGTCTGACCTGAGTCATATAGATTCAGTTTGAACAGAAAGTTTCTGACGTCAACAATTTGTCAAAAATTCATGAACAACAAAAACATATTTCCGTGTCTTTGATATCTTAAGAGTTTGAGTGCGTTTGTGTGTTCGTGTTGGTAGAAAGCAAGATGATACACAGGACGGAAGGAACAGCTCATCAGTGGTTTTGTTGCACTCGGACTTTTCAAACAGCGTTGATAAATGAGCAGACATAGATGATTGTGAGGAGGAACAGAAGTAACATTTCAGCTGCGACCCTCAAGGCTGCCTCAGGGTTATGTTGACAGAATGATCTGGAGCCACTGAACCGTGTGGGGCATGTCATCTATTGGCGCTGCCACATCGCTCCACAAGAAGAAGTAAATAAGTGCGTGTTTGTTGTGACGCCACTGAGCTGCTGCACTCAGACCTTTTACATTGCATTAATGTCCACATGTCTCTGGAAGGCTGCATTAGCGAGCGTTCATTAGGCATTCAGCTAATTACTCTCTCAACAGGCCTGCTCATGGGCAAGAAAGTGAGAAACTCTTTGCATGTGAAATGAGATTAGGCATTCGGCTGATGGCTTGTCAGTCGGTTGGGTCTGAGCAGCGCTGCCCGAGGACAGCAGGGGGAGGCCTGCTTGGTCACTGGAGCAAAATGAACGGGAGCCACAGTTGTTGGCGGCTGCATCCAGCTGTAAATTACATGTGTCACTAAGTGAAACAGAGTGAGGTGTCACTGTGGCTTCCAGCAGGTGGTCCAGCTGCCACCATCAGCAAGTAACATTTTAATAAAAGGGACTCATTCCTCCAGTGATGATTCCTACCGAGAGCTGCAATTAATTAGTTGTCTGCTATTTAAATGATGGTCAACTTTTTTGATAATTGATTTACCAGTTTGAAGAATAATCCAAGAAATAAAAGTTTAAATTCAAATCCAACTTCTGAAAATGTTTTTTTCCAGTTTTTTCACTCCTCTGTGATAATAAACTGAATATGTTTGACAAGAGACATCATCTTTGACTTTGGGTTGAGTTTTTTCTGACATTTTTTTAGACCAAACAACTGATCAGTTGTAATCAGAATAATCGACGATGCCAATAATCATTAGTTGCATCTCTATTGCTCACATGGCTTCGGCTCAGAGTTGTATTAACCTATTAACTGATAAGATGATAAACAGAAAAATATTCAACAAATATTTAATAACCTATAAATGTTATTTTTATTTTAATCATACATTCCAAAAGTTTCCTTAGTATACTGTCAGTTGTGAGGTTTTGCTGTCATATAAGCTGTGTTTCCATAACATGTCTATGCACATTTTGAAAAATCCCATGAGACTTGAAGTAATTTTTGACTTCTCCAACCATCCGTGAAGAAATGCAACACCAGGAGGCATATAGAAGGCACATTACACAGAATTATGGGCACCAAATAAAGATATGTGGAAATGAGTCATATCAGTCGTCTACTAGCAACTGTGTGTCCATGGTGTCAACAAATGAGTATAATCCCGACTCAACACTGGACTTATGTGGAGGGATCATCTGATAACCAAAATAGGATGAGTCATATGAATTAGTAAAGTGAGTTTGTTCCTGTAAATGATGAATCCTGCAATATAAATGAAAGACAAGAGTCAATCTTTTAAATTGTAAAAGGCATTTTATCTTTTACAAATCACCAAAATTACACCATTTATCTGCGCAAGAAACTGTAAGCACAGGAAGAATTTCAGATATTTAACTTTCAGGCAGTCCTTGAACTAATCTGTGACATGCAGTTCTTTTTGAGAAAATTATGCAAACTTCACTTTATTCTTCAGTGTAAATAATCCATTTGCTCTAACCAGATTCTGTAAAAAACAAAAAACAAAAACAAAGTGTCCTCATGTGACATGTGTCATGTGTCAAATGTGAAGCAAATCTGCCATAGTCTTTAGTTTAATTGATAGTTTCTTTTCTTTTTTTGTGTGTCTCTTGTGCTATTACTTCTTTCCTTTGTGTCTTTTTCCCATGGACTGTATAACAGAAGAGGTCCCACTGCTGCCCAGCGCCTTAAAACCGGTTTCAACTCTGGTGTTGGTCAGTGCTTAGCCTGCACTTGAGTCAACGAATCAATGTCCTGCCTGTTCCTGGGTCAGTCAACGCTGCTCCTGATCCTGAGCCTGGGTCTGTTGATGCCCCTTTACTGGTCCTAAGCCTGTTTCTCAGACTGAGAAGGGTCTGTTTGAGGGTCTGTTTCTGGGACAACTAGCACCAAGCTTGAGCCACTTCTATGGTCAATCGGCATCAAGCCCAGGTCCTTGTTATTCTCAGCAGACACCTGCCTGTTCCTGAATCAAAGTTGACTTGTTTCCTTTGTTCCTGAGTCTGTTTTTGAGTCGACCGACGTCTCCGCTTTTCTTGAGTCAGGCCTTCCAGCAGACTCCTGAAGGGTTCTGTTTCTGCCACCAGCCTCTTTCCCAACCCCCTGACCTGCTCTGCCAGTCTGACCGCCCTCCTGAGCATTCTCCGCAGTTTTCCTGCCTTCAGACTGCTCTCCTGAGTGGTTCCGCTTGTCTGCTTTGCTGCCAACTTGTCTGCCTGAAAAATTTTGACCGCTTTTCTTAGTTTTTTCGCTTCATTCTTTGGCAGTTTTTTTCCTGTTTGTCGACCATGTTCACACACCTCTTTGCAACTTGTGTATCCTGCATCTCTTTTCATGTCCCTGTGTTTCTTATCGTGGTTTCCTGAGCTGGATCTTTAATTAGACTTTAATGTGGATTTTTGTCTTGTTTGTGACATTGAAAGCCTTCGTTTCAACTTGTTCTTACTTTTTGTTCATTTAACCCGCCTATCTGCTGTGTGTCCACATTTCAGTCCTAGTTCCTGATCCACATGTAACAGATTCAGCTGCAATCAACAGTCACTTGACAAAAATTCAGGGAATTTTTGGCTGAACTGCAGGCTGTGTACACAGAGCAGGGAGGAGACAAGTTTGGAAAGAAATTACACATGTAAGTAATACAATGTGTATAGTATGCTGAAGTATCCACAGTATTGATAACGCCTGTGGGCACTTGGAAACATGTTGTACATCGCAATGACATTTTTTTTCAATTTTTGTATATTAAATAATTAACGACATGTAGCTTTTGTTTTTGTCTGTTTTATGATTCATGCCATTATCACTTTGTTAGACATTTGTTCTCTCTGATTCTAGCCATTGTTGTGTTTTTCCATAGACAAGCAGGACTTTATGTTGCAGTAAAAATGTGACAGGAGCAGAAAACACTCAGAAACTGTTTGGCATTGAGAGGGTTTAAGACAAGACTCATGCCAGTTTATCTTGCTTGTACGGAAACACACCAGCATGAGGCTGACAGGTCACACTGACCAATCTATGATATTTCTATCAACCTCAAAGCAGGTTATCTGAGCCACCGTGTTAGGAAGAGAAATCTAGCATGTGTAACACTCCGCTTGCCTCTCTGCAGTGCTGTCACAATCCCAGCGTTGTTCCTACCCAGAACAATGGGGCCACCGTGCAGCTTTACAAAAACTGAAACTTAATTCTAATCTTCTTTATTTCCCCAATAGCCTGGATGTTTTTTCATGTCATAAATTTGAGTCACTTTTTAATGTGGATCCAACTTTTATCACCACAAAAAACAATATACGTCCTTGTCAGGGAGCCAGTGGGGATAAATCTCATCGTGAACTTTTTTTGTTGGAGCTGCTCCAAACACTTCATGCACTTTCCAGTGTACTGTTGACACACTGTTTTCCTTTTTCTTCAGTTTTGCTGTGACACCACCTCTGCTGCAACCTTAAAGACACTCACCTTTCTGTCTCTTTCTCACAGAATTCAACAACAGTAGAGCAACAGCCACTCCCTGGATACGAACGCTTTTAGGAAAAGGGCAGTAATTTCACATTTTTCCAACCCACAATTGCTGCCAATCTTACAGTATTTACTCCCTATGGAAAAAATCAGTTTCCACATTTCATGTGTTGCACCATTTTAGTCTAGCTGGGTATTAAACTCTCAACCTTGTGATGATCCTCAGTGGTACCAGGACCAGCACCAGTGATACAAGAATAAAATTACAGTATTATCATGGTCTGATCATTCAAGAAAAAGGCTTGTAAATGAACTGAAAAGCATCTTTTGTGTCAACAGTGTCACAGGTTCCCTGCCTAATTCACTGTCAAACTGTCAGTGAATGAAGAGAAGCTCTAACAACAGTAGCAGCACTCCGTTTTTACTGCTCAATGTCATTTTAAATTTTAATTAATGTCTTGTGGGGTTTCTGTTAATAAAAGACAACAGCAGCAAATTAGTCATCTAAGTCTTGAAATGATGCCAGATAATTTGGAGCTGACCGGATTGTTTTATTATTTTAATATTCATATTAATCACCAGGACAAAAGTGTCACTTTTCAAGGTTCACCCTGAGAATGAATTGACTCGTTGTGCCTGCCTGCTTGCTGAGCACTGAGCTGAGTCTGACTGTGTGAACCTCTAGCTGCATTTGGTTAACGTGATGCTCTCCTGGGAGCCCAAAGTCTGCCGCTGTGCTGAGTTTCACTTTGAAATCTGTAACCTCTCCAGACCACAAGTGGGCTGCAGGCAGCATCTGCTGTGCTTCTGTTGTTTCATCAGCCCCTGAGGCCACATGCAATATGTCCAAGTTTCATCATCTCTGCGCTGTTAACAGTGAGAAAATCAGTGCTGCAGTTTTATGTTATTTTCACCTGTTTTCCTCATTCGCACATATGTATTGTATGATATGTGCTTGTAAATATCTAAAATCAGACTCCTGACAATAAAGGGAGGAATTCTGCAATTAATATTTATATAGAGATCCAGAAAATAATTATCATACAAAGGGTTGTCTCACTTTCCTTGATGGATAAGAAAATATGTTGTAAATTGTTGCATTATTAAAACACTGACCTGGATCTCTTTATTTAATTAACCCATGCATCAGTATGGGTTATCACTCAATTTAAGCAACAGTAATTTGACAACTGTTTTGCATTATTTATGTCTCTCACATTATTTCATTAGTATGTGCTGATGCTATATTTATGTTGTGATATTACATTAATATTAAACATATACAATAATATATATATGCTCATTCTAAATGTAATAAATATAATTTTCTCTCTAAGTATTTATTTATTGTTATTGCATTTTAGGCTACTATATTGTATTATATAACATTATACACTTCACTATCCTGGTTTTTACAAATTTTACACTTTTTTAAAAAAAAAAGTAAATGCATTCTGTGAGTACTGAAATATTGTTTACAGCTTTCTGTTTTTTCTGATGAGTTTTTCTTTTCATGAATTTCTAAAAAAATCTAACATCTGCTTTCCCATATTTCACTGATTATCCACTAACAGTTAACATGCGCCTTGTTACCGTCCCTGAAACTCGTGAATCAAATAGGCTACAAAAGGTGCAACAGGGTTGAATATGAAAACTCAGGTTTAGACGTGGCTGTCAGTATCAAACTGACTGCATTAATACAAGAACAAGCTCAGTGTGAACTATCAAACTTCTCTGATGCTGCTGAAGGTTTATTGCTTTCAGCAAAACTGAAACCAAACACTCTAAAGACAGACTACTTGATGCTGGAGCTGCATTTCTCCTTTCAGAGTAAACTGCTGAGAATGCTTGATTGAGATGACTCTGAGTGAAACATTTCTGAGTTTAGCTTGTATGACGTCCTCAGTGACAAGGATGAGCAGAGGGTGATGATGGACCTTCATTTAGTAACTCAATGCAATACAGCTGCATTTATTATCAAGCTATTTGCTATAATATTAGCGGGTAGTCATGTTATATATTAAACTATCCTGAAACACTGTGTTCACTAGAATTTTGTCTCAACTAGTTTCCATGTGTTTTATTTATTTTCTATTATGGTTGGCTAATTTTCTTTATTTATCATCATGGCTGAACATTTCTACAACAACTGGGGTTTCATGTGTAACAAACCTGAAAGACCAATCCCGTCCCCTTACAGGGTGGAGATTTATGTATCAGTGTTCCCCTTTAGAATCTAGTTCCAGTTAAAACACATGTGGCTGAATTACTCCAATATTACGACTTGACATTGTGCAGCGTAAAATAGTTCTGCATTTTTACAGCAGATCTGTAGGGAAGCTCGTGTGCTTGAGCAGCAGTGAGTGGGGGAGATTCAGTGGGAAGAAGGACTTCAAGGTTGCATCTCAGCCATTTTCAGGAAGAAAAGGATTATTTTCATGGAAACATCTTCTAAATATGTAACGTTGCTACAGATGAGCTTTAATCAACAACCAAAGATGAACTTTAAAATAACAGACATATTCCGTAAAACTGTTGACCTATCTCTGTCCTTCAGGATGCCCTTGGCCCTTAGCTGACTGAAATTACATGTGTTTTTCTGTCAAATTTTGTTGAATCTTACCAAAACAGCACTTCCTTAAATCCTTTAAATCCTTATGTGAGTTTTGTTTTCAACTCTACCATTTTAACAGCAGCATATTAATGTATAGTCATAATGTAAGTTCATTTAGAAATCAAAACCAGAAACAATACAAAAAAGACTTTGGAAAGTGAAGTGGGCATGCTTCTGTCAATTGTTTTTGTTTATTCATTTTATTTTTCACTTTGGTTATTTTTTTATTTTTTCATTTTTATTTTTTTATTTAATAGGGACAATGCAATTAACATATTTTCAGTACAAGACATGAATCTGATGTATTGTATAGAGTTTTAGCTACAGCTAATTCTCAAATCTTGTCCCTAGTTGGGCTTTTACACAAATAAAACACACTACACCACAATCCCTTAAAAAAAAACATAAGATACAAGCAACCTGTATGAGAATAAATACAACCCAGCTCACAGAACAAAGTTCAAAATCATCACAAATCAATATAACAATAACCAGAAGGGAAAGAAAAAGAAAAATCTTCCAAACCGATTCAAATTAACTCTTGAAACAACTCTATGTAACATGGAAAAGGAGAGATCCTTCAAGGATTTGGTAAGGTACAAAATTCAATTATCACATGCTAATCGAAAGCAGAGTCTTTCTATCTTATTAAACGACAAGGTCTGTATTTTACAACCTGCCTCTCTGCCTATTGTTCGTGATAACGCTGTGTATCTCAAACCTCCTTCTCTTTTGTCTAAAGCCCTGACCACATCTTAAAAACATTGCTTTAATGTTGGTTTGAGAATGTTCTTCCTTTGTTATCATGTAACATAATTTATGGCCTTGACAACATTGTTTTTTAGCATCCTCTGAATGTGGCAGTTCATGTTAACTTATTTAACTTTTAACCTCGTAAGAAGGTTATTTGAAATCCTTAAAACATCCTTGAAACTTTAGATTTAAACATTTTCTCATTACGTTATCAGAGCTTGACAGGTCAGGGTGCCAACTGAACTTGAAACTCACATTTATTCCAGCCTCCATCAGGCTCTATTGTGCTAAACTGAAGTTTAGTACAATAGAACAATGTGCAACTTAGTGTGTTCTTTCTGTATAGTTAAATGTGTCCTCGTGTTTTTAGGACTTTTACATCATTGTGTAAAGCAATGGACTGTAGCATTGTGCCAAAGACATCCCTTCTAAGACGATAACATTTGCTTTACTCACTTTGCTGTTTCAGTTCAGCTAGATAATAATGTAATTGGTCACAAACAGTCTTTTCCAGAACTCTCTTGACTTTGTTCCTGTTAAGTTTTGCCTTTTTGTTTCCTTGTAAACAGAAGGATGGCATTGTTTGTACACTTGCTTTAGACAGAAAATAAAAGATGATCTATCTATGCTGACTTTTAAAAACATTTTCTTCAAATCTGAATTAGAGTTTAGGTTTGGATTTCATAGAACAATATTTGACTGCCCAGGGTTTTTTAGTTTTAAAAGCCAGAGGAAAAGCTATTAGTCTGAACAGTCCAGGTGCAGCTTGTGTCTACAACAGATCTGTTCTCTGTCCCGTATAAACAAAGTGTAATCTAGAATCACATGAGGTTAGGAGGCCTGTGGTGAATTAGATGGGCAGCAGCTTGCATAAGTCGATCACATAGGGGACTATTTATGTGTCCTTTACAGCCACTGCAGATGAAGATGAGGTGGTGGGGAGATGCTTTAATGCTGAGGTGGTGTAGGGAGAAAAGAAAGATCCAGATAGGCAGGTATGTTTGGTGGATGCTTTCATCCTGAGTGCTTTCTTTTAAAAAAAAAAAAAGCTGATATAAACAACATGTGCACGGGGTACGTGGGGCATAATCCCCCAACCACCAAGCTAAACTGATTCACTAATTACAATAATAAATAATGAATTATTAATGAAGCCTATAATTATTTCAGCAAATGATTACAATGAGTAAAGTTAAAAATTTTAATGAAAGATGAGATACAAATTGAGGTGATGTTGGGTGTGTGAGGGCCTCCAGTGCAATTAAGGCAAGGAAACAGATGGCAAGAGGCTATTTCAGGAGAGGAATACTTGCCTTCTTACTATCATCTGCAGTTTGTGATAGGCCAAACAATGCTGCTGTGCTTTTCCCAGGGAGGATCTATTGTATTTAAGAGAGATACGATATTATAATATCCAGTGTTGAGTGTTTCAAATCGATGGTAACTAACTAAAATTCTCCTCTTCAGGTTTAAATATTAATATTTAAAGCTGCTCTAATCCATATTTTTTAAATGAACATCTCGTGAGAACTAACTCTCCAGTTTTGCTGAGGTCTCTGAAGCATGTTAACATCTTTACCCCCATTTAAGAGCATTGCAAGGGAGGTAGTCATGGATGGTTCCCATTTAAAGGCTAATGCAATGTTTTATTCATGCAGTAAGATACAACTTTATTGTCAGCTTACACTGAAATTAATTTTGCATATTGATCAAAAGGAAAAGTTTTTTCTGTGTGTGAAGAGAATTCAGTAGCAGTTTGCAGCCGAGTGTGAAGCAGCTGAAATGAGAGTCAGCACCTCAAATCTAGAGGTTTTCTGATGGAAACAGGAAGATTGCTCCCGCTGGGTTCCGGTTGAGTTGCTGCCCCAAGTGAAGGAAGTTAAGTATGTCAAGATCTTGTACACAGTGATGGGAAAATGGGAGTGTGAGATGGACAGACGGAATGGTGCAGCATCAGTGCTAATGTGGACGCTACAGCAGACGATTGTGCTGAGGAGGGAGCTCAGCGAGGCAAAGCTCTTGAATCGCTAGTTGGTCTAACCCTCACCTATGGTCATGAGCTCTGGGTAGTGACCAAAAGAAGAAGAGACAAGTGGATGAAATGGGGTGGCTGGGCTCAGCCTTAGAGAGGGGGGAAGAGTATAATCGCTGCTTGCTGCTGGCTGCTAGCTGCTAGTTGCTCCTCCATGTCAAAAGGAGCCAGCTGAGGTGGTTTGGGCACCTGATTAAGATGCCTCTTGGGCTCCTTCCTTAGCAGGTTTTCAGAGCATGTCTAACTGGGAGAAGAGAATGAGAAACCCACAATTTGCTGGGTGCATTACCTAACTCATCTGGTCTTGGAACACCTTGAGATCCTTCAGGAGGAACTGGAAAATGTTCCTGTGGAGAGGGACGTCAAGAATGTACTGCTTAGCCTGCTGCCACTGAGACCCAACTCCTGATTTTGTGAAGTCAGAATGCTTCCCATCTAGCAATGTCAACATTACCTAGCATTATTTACAAGGCCGGATAAGCTTTTCAAGAGAACTCTTAATCGAATGTTTTAAGACTATTTATCAACGTCAATATTTTTAACTGAAGCAAGTTTGTTTGTCCTTTTTATCACTGTATAATTGCTGCATCATGATAACAGTTGTTTTTGGCTCCAGTCATTACTCAGCTGCAGTCAGCACTACTTTATTAGATAATGGCGGCTGTAGCAAAATCCAACTCAGTTCAGTGTAAAAGTTTCCAAAGATCGAAAGCTTTAAAAGTATGAAAGTACTTTTGTAAACAATGCAGTGTTTTCAGTGGCAGACCACAGCAGCACAGCACAATGCACAAACACCAGAAGAGAAAACACATGGGTTCTATTGGACACAGAGGTACTGTACATCTGTTTGCTTCTCTGCTGCTTTCTGTGCCCACATATACTGCAATTTAATTCAGATTAGATTCTACAATGCCATGAGCTAAAGATGGCGGCTGTGTTATGAATTTGGCTATATTTCATGAGATTTAATGGTGCTACCAAAGTCAGAGAATAATTACACAGTTATATGAGTGCTTGTAAAATACTGATTCTGTTAAGTTTTGTTTAAGGTACAGACTGAACTTTTCCACTTTGCTGAGTGACTTTATAGAAATTAGGATTTCATTTGGAGATGCAGGGCAAACTTAAACAATAAGCTCTCATTTTATTTAATTTTTATCGTGACATCTGTGTGCAGTGGTGCAGTGGAGTTTCCCTGTGTCTGCATGTTTGTTTTTCATCACAGATATGATAGTTAATTTTTAATTCTAAATTGGCTGTAGATGTTAATGTGCATGATTGTCAGTCTCTACATGCATAAATATACTGGGGGTGTAGAAAATGGATGCATGTTTCTTTGTATGTAAAAGCAAAATCTGTGTTATTTAAACAAAATTGAAATGTTATGGTTATTCACAGTTCCGTGTTTCTAGAGTTATTTTGCAATAGACTGTAGGTTCACAGTCTATTTCTGTTTTTGTATTAATAGTTTTGTGTAATTTAGAAATATGGTAAAACAATCTGTAAAATGACAAATTTCATTAAAATTTCAGTGAAAAATTTTGTCTCATGAATTTGTGATTTTTTGTTATTGTTCATAAAAAACCCTTTCTTGTCACTTAAAACAATGTCTGTTTGTAATATGATAAAATAATAGTAATATAATTTAACTTTGCACATGTAGAAGTGGGCCTATCCACTTCAAACATCTCACCCACATTTCATATTAAATGGACTCTTCCAGCTTGACCTTCCTGTACAGGTTGTGCGCAGAATCAATTAAGTGGCAAATTCAGGTATCGTTAGTGATGAACACTAATTAACTATGCTTGTTGGAATTATGGAGGCTTTAAAATGGGTTAGAGAAGAAAAGAAAGAAGGAAAAGTTTATCTAAACGGACCAAATACTCTACTAAAAAAGCCAGAGAGTTCACAGGTAGCCGACGGTACAACAGGTGGAAAACGATTCTTCTCTAAATGCTAGCTAAAGTAGCCGAGCGAGCTAACGTTAGCAGGCTCAGTCGTTACTGCCTCTGCCGGCTGTGGTGAACCAGTTGTGTCGGAGCAAAGTTCAGAGGTGACGCCGAAAGACAGCAGCAGGCAGGCCGACAACCACGAACGAGACAGCCCGGACTGCTCCACGGTTCAGCAACCAGCGGAAAGCACCAGTCCTTCTGAAGAGTCATCGAGAAAATGTGGTACATAAATTTACTCCGGAGGGATGGTTAGTTATGCGATTAATATTTGGCTATGGAGAACTAGAAGCACCTGAAGGCTGTGGTGGGATGCTGAGGTTGCCACATGGGTTCTGAATACATCTAATGGTAAGTGCATGATGTTCTTCCTGTTACCTGTTATAATTTTATTTTATTTGGTGACTAAGAAATACATTTTTATTCCTTAAAGAGAGATCCAGGAAACAAAGTCATCTTGGTGAAAACTGTCCTCTGTCAACAGGACAAACCTGTCATGTAATGTTTTAGATTTGTTTCTGTGTTTGTGGTTGCCAGGAATGTCCTGTAATTACATTAACTAGCTGGATAATGATTCCAGGAAGCTATCAGTGCAAACTGGATGCTGCAGGTTTGTACATGTGCCTGCACAGGTTCCTTGCTGATGCCTGGAAAACATTTTATTGTAACTTCATTGACACTCATATTAAATCATCACATGCAAATATATAGGTAGCTAAAATAAAGTTAGAGCCAAGGACTAACTGTGAAGCTTTATTCTAGGTTGGAAAGACAGCACCATACCTGTCACAAAATGATTTCCACACTAAACTTGGTGTTCCCCTGGGCTTCAGTGGCTGCCGTCAGCACTCAGCCATTAACGCCTTTGTTGCAGAAATCTTTTGTGAGGCTTAAAGCAAAATCTGCTCTTCCTGCATAGTATGAGATGTGCAATGTAGTGTTTAAGAGCACAGAGTGTTAAATTTCCTGCATTTTGGCCAGCATCAATAAATCAGAATGCTAAATCAGAAACCTGGATGTCTAAAAATACCTGGATGACCCTGATCTTGTATAGTTGGTAGGCAATATGAGTTTTGATGCCATACCCCTTTTTAGAAAAATTAAAAAAAAAATGTATACTTTGTGTTGACCTGCCATACCAGCTGTCGTTTACCCTGTGGAAAAGAGTGTCCAGAGTCAGAGGGGTAGTTAGCCCATTCTGCCTGACTCATTGATCATGATATTGTACAGATTATCCCTGTTTTGTAGCATTAGAGATAACATCAGCATTTGTTTTCACATTAACTAAAAAAGTGGCTGAAACTATAAATAATATCCACAGAAATGATCTGTATTTTTACAAAAGGTAATTCAGGATCTAATAACAAGTCACATTGTGTACTTTGCTTTGCATCAGTCAGGTGAGCTGACGCACAAAGTCCCAGTTTATAAGGTACAGTTGAATTTGTCAGTGTATGCGGTAGCTGTGCTCAGTTTGAGTCCTCTGCCAAAAGGCCTTGCTAAGAATTAAATTAACTATGAATGTGTGGGTTGGTTGATGGAGCTCCCACTGGACCATCCCTTCCTTAGCTAAATAACAAATCACCCACTGCTTACGGTATCTCTATGTGTTGCTCATTCATATAACACTAGGCCTATGGAACAGCAGATTGTTGATTGATTTGTGGAGGTGTTGGCAGCTTGTAGCTTTAGTTAGTGATCTCACAACCTGAGGCTGAAATATGTGGCAAACCTGTATCTGTTGCCTGCTGTTTGTGTGTGAACCATGTCTGTGGCATAATTGTGTGCAATTCTATGTTCAAAGTTCTCTAGGCAAGCTTTGGAACCTTACATTCTCTACATCATTTGAACTGAAAGTCTCAGGTACTGTGTGTGTGCATGTGTGTACGTGAGTCGGGGATGTAGCAGAAGAAATTAAACTGCAAATTAATGGGAAACCCTAAATCTCAAAGAAAAGATAATCACACTGTCTAGGTTATTCTCTACATATGGTCTGGTTACATTTTCATCTTGGTTCTCTGACTGGGGAGTGAGGAGTATTGAAACCGAGAAAAGCGAAGAATTCATTCCTCGTACAGGGTGAATATCTAACTGAATGGAAAGACGTCTCTTCAGTCAGAGAACCAAGATTCACTGTCACCAAACCTTTTCAGCTGTAGCTAAAAGCGTAATATTTTTGGAGAATAATGAAGCATATAATTCCCTTAATTATTAGTGGCATTTATGTTAATGTGCTGTGCTGCTCAAAATGCTTAAAAGATTCGGTGTATTTCGAGATGCAGAGCTTGGTATACCGAGGCAACACAGCACCAGCAAAAGAAAATCTCTGTTGTTGCCACTGCTCTCTTAAAATAATATGGTACTGTACACTGCGTGCACAATTATTAGGCAAGTTGTATTTTTGAGGATGTATTTTATTATTAAACAGCAACAGTGCTATCAATCAATCCAAAATGTGGATAAACCTCAAACCTGAAAAATCAAGGAAGTAAAAGTGAGGTTTTGGCTATCTTAGGAGAACAACTGTGTATGCACAAATATTAGGTAACTATTAGTGTGCAGAAATATTATGCAACTCAATGAAAAACAAAGATATTCCCATCTCAGTTGCTTATTTTTATCTGTTAAAGTGATCATAATACACAAACAACTCAAAATTGACAAATAAACATTTTGACATTTCCAAAAAAATAATCAGTGACCAATATTGCCACCCTTCTTTTCAATAACACTCAACAGCCTTCCATCCATGGAGTCTGTCAGTTTCTTGATATGTTGACGTTCAACTTTTTGTGCAGCAGCAACCACAGCCTCCCAGACACTGTTCAGAGAGGTGTACTGTTTTCCTCCACTGTAAATCTCTCGTTTAATAAGGGCCCACAGGTTCTCAATTGGGTTTAGATCAGGTGAGGAAGGGGGCCATGTCATTATTCTTTCATCTTTAAGGCCTTTACTGGCTAGCCATGCAGTGGAGTATTTGGATGCATGAGATGGAGCGTTGTCCTGCATAAAAATCATGGTCTTCTTGAATGATGCAGACTTTTTCCTGTACCATTGCTTGAAGAAAGTTTCTTCTAGAAACTGGCAGTAGGATTGGGAGTTGAGTTTTAGTCCATCCTCAACCCGAAACGGTCCAACTAACTCATCTTTAATAATACCAGCCCATACCAGTACCCCACCTCCACTTTGCTGGCGTCGGAGTAGGAGTGGAGCTCTGTGCCCATTACTGATCCAGCCACGGGCTCATCCATCTGGTCCATCAAGAGTCACTCTCATCTCATCAGTCCATAAAACCTTTGAAAAATCTGTCTTCAGATATTTCTTGGCCCAGTCTTGACGTTTCAGCTTATGTGTCTTGTTCAGTGGTGGTCGAGTTTCAGCCTTTCTTACCTTGGCTATGTCTCTGAGTACTGAACACCTTGTACTTCTGGACACTCCAGGTAGGTCGCAGTTCTGGAATATGACAGCACTGGAGGATAACGGGTTCCTGGTAGCTGCACGTTTAATTCTTTTCTCAAGTCTTTGGCAGTTAACTTACGTTTTTTTCTCTCAACACGTTTCTTGCGACCCTGTTGAGCATTTGTCACAAAATGTTTGATGGTTCTGTGATCACGCCTCAATAGCTTGGCAATTTCAAGAGTGCTGCATCCCTCTGAAAGACTTTTTACAATTTTAGACTTTTCTGAGTCTGTTAGATCTCTTTTTTGGCCCATTTTTCCCAGGAAAAAGAAGCTGCCTAATAATTATGCACACCTGATATAGGGTGTTGATGTCCTTAGGCTACACCCTCTCTCAAAACACAAATGCACATCCCCTGGTATGCTTAACTCCAATAGCCATTCAAGTTTATACAGCTTGGAGTTTGAAAATATACATAAAAAGGACGATGTGGTCAAAATACTCACTTGCCTAATGATTGTGCACACAGTGTAAAGTCTTTCAGATAAGACAGAGCTTGGTCATTAAAAGAAGGCATTCGAACATGCTGCTACTACACTGCCCACCTGTGGCTACTATAATCATATAATTTGTCTCTACATTGAGATACATCAGCTCGAAACAAATTACACTTAGCTGGCTGTAGTGACGCTGGACTCAAGCTGCCAAAACATCACTCCAGATAATGGTTTCATTAATAAAAGGATAAACCTTAAAACAGAAGCATGTATATGTTTTACTGGCCAAATCAGATACATGCAGTGTCACAACAGCTCAGTGCAAAACATACAAGTGCAGGGAACTGTCTGCAAGACCTGATGCAACAGTTTCAATTCCAGCCGCTTTACTACATGAAATTTGTATTTCTTTCCACATAAAAGTACATAATTGCCACTTTTTTTACTGGGATAACAGAACAGCCCAGAGACCTCTAAAAATATGATTTTAGGCATTATGAACACACAAGTAATTACACATTTTAGGGTATACCACATTACCATAGCTGCTAACTGGGTAGTGTGGACAAGTATCTTGCAACAGCAAACCTGTAAAACATTATTAACTCTAAGCTTTAATTAGCTGGAGTAGTTTACACTGGCCATTTCTTTCAATATATAATTTACATAGATTCTGCATTGCAATGATTTGACCTTAACATGAACATTTGCTGAGAAGATACACTTTCAATGAAATCGTATGTGGATATGTGAGATAAAATGAGGACCAAAATGTGTACAATATGAACGACAGATGGTGTAAAAGAGGAAAGAAATGATGATTATCAGTGTCCCCTGTTGCCAGTTGAGTATCCTTTCATCTGCAGTGCGGAGTCAGAGGACAGAAACATCAGATGAGAGTGGACGGGGCTACTGTTTGGTTGAAATCTGGGCCCTGACAGATTCATATTTCAGAGCCATGAAAACCAGTATTCCTGGAGGACCTGCCCAGCGAAGATACTGGGTTAGCACTGCAGAGACACTCCATTACACTGCTGCTGTCACAAACACACAGACACAGACACACACACACATATACACACTTGTATCTGTACAAAAGTATACTGAGACAAAAGTACAGCACCTTAAAACAGATTTCATTAGAGTCTAATCTTGATTTGTTTTGGCTACAGTGACTTTTTTCCTTTCATTTCTGTCTGCAGATAAATTTAACTGTTTGCTCAAGACACATTTGAAACCTATGATGTGATTCGATAAGGAAACAACAATGTTTTTTGGAGTCATATGCACAAACCACTCATGTATAAAGCAGAAACACAGAAAAATAATGGAGCACTTTGGCAATATCAAAGCAGCAAACACCAAACATATTTTCTCTCAAAGCTCTTGAAAACTTTCTTTCAGATCTTAAGTATTTATAACTTAAAACACATGTTCCTAATAAATAAGCAACAATTAGAATTCAGACATATTGCTATGTAAGAGCTTAAAATATAAAAACCCAAATAATATGCTTCATCAGGACTGTGTCGATGTAGTGTCGTCTGATCTGACTGATGGAAAAAATAGAAAAAACAACACAACAAAAGGCATTTTTTTTTTACAGCATTTCAGACTTAATTGCTAGAGCAACACATGTGGTATTGATATAATTAAGGACGTGTTACACTTCCAGGGCCTTGGTATTGTGTATGCCTACTCAGGGACTTGACTTGATCAGTCACTTAAATAGAACAGAGTATAACAGAGATAATGTATCAGCTTTACAGTGACTAATAGAGGAAGCAGAAGGGGAAAAAGTGGATGACTAAGTGATTGCACTCTATTATAAATAATCATAATCATTGAAATGAGGATGTTGCATGTTGGAAACCATCAGAGAGTTCTGACTTTCTGCTGGTAATAGAGTCGCAGAGTATAAATCAGTCTGGAGACTCAACACTTGTTAAGTTAATTGCAGTTTATAGAAATAATATCACGGCTAAAAGCCTTCATGAACAACTAACAGCTCATTTGTCTCTCTGATGGCGCTTCCAATCAAAATAATCAAAAGCAACAGAAACGGCACATTAAGGCTGTACAGCCAAATAAATAGGCTTAGTTTGCAAACACAAACTAAGAATGTGGAGTTCTTTTATTATGTGGTGTATAAATTATAGTACACTTACCTAATTTCCTATTTTCTTTACACATTTTTGGGAGATGTATATTTATTGTGCATACAGACATTGTTTTGTTGTTGCGGCCCTATTTACATTCCTTATACATTTATAGTAGTTTGCCTGTTTTGACTCTCACTTCAGTTTTGTTGTCCCCTTTCTTGTTCACTTTATATGAAAGTAGAATAAAACAAATACACTAAAGCAGGGGTCACTAACTGGCGGACCGCGGTCCGGATCCGGACCCAGACGCCGTCTTATACGGACCCGGACCCAGACGTCGTCTTATATGGACCCGGACTTGTAAAAAGTAACAGGATTTAAATTTGACGAGTCGCTTCTATTTTACCGGCGCAGCTTTTCCAGTGTTTACGGCATAAGTTTGTCAGCTCAGGAAATACACAGACCAATTACGTACGAGTTCAGCCATCCCACGTGAAGCTACTCCACGAATGAAGTCTCTTCTGTATTACAGGCGCTAAACATCGCTGTTCGGTCAAAACTATTGGCAGGGCAAGCTGCAGCTCAGTTCTCCCATTGAGCAGCAGGGGATGGAAGGGTAGTGATAGTAGACATGAAAAAATGTAAAAATGTTCGATTGGTTAACTTTTTTCAGATGTAGGTATTGTTAAAGAAGTATATTTGGTTCAGGTTGTTCAGTTAAAGATGTATATAAGTTGGTTCATGTTGGTCAGTTAAAGATGTATATAAGATGGTTCATGTTGGTCAGTTAAAAATGTATATAAGTTGGTTCAGGTTGTTCAGTTAAAGATGTATATAAGTTGGTTCAGGTTGTTCAGTTAAAGATGTATATAAGTTGGTTCATGTTGGTCAGTTAAAGATGTATATAAGTTGGTTCATGTTGGTCAGGCATTATTTTTTCACGTTCTGCACTTTATTTTCAGATGTACAGTTACATCGAAAGTTATTTATTAATAAATGTTGTCTAAATGTTTTTGAATCGTACTGAATTCATTTGATTTGACGGTCAGCTATTGATTACACGCAGACGCTAATAGAACTACTATGTTACATCAACAAATATCACACTAATTCAGTTAGACATTATGATGTTCCGGACCTTTGCTTTAATAAATTATCTCTGACTGGACCTCTTTGAATTTTAGTTGCATATCCCTGCACTAAAGCATCATCATCAGTTTTGGAGGTTATATTACAAATGCTGAACTAACCACATCAAGTGATCTACCACTGCAGCATGTCATGCAGTGAAATTCCCTGCATGACACGGTAACCTCCAAAGAAACATGCTCAACTTAAAAGTGCAGGATTGTTATGTGCAGAGGCTTTGAGTCAAAATCTAGTTCTCTATAATGATCAGGGTGTCTATCAAGTTGTAAAGTGAGTATCCCAAAATAATAGATTCAGTATTGTTCTGTGGAAAAAGTGGCCTCAGATGTTTGTATTGCCCTATACCACAGTGATGTGTGAGTGTTGAAGAATGGTCCAATTGCTTCACCTCATTATCATTTTCTTATGGAGTGGGAAAACTTTATTAATCAACAATCATTTAATTGTGAAAAGGAATGAAGTGCAAGTAAAGATTTTCCATATGCTCATGAAGCCTTTTTTGAAGCCATGGGCAATTAACATTCGCTGCAAAATCCATTCGGTTACATTAGCCATTTGCCTACAGAATTGCCATCCTGGTAAATTTTGCTTTCTTTCCAATATGTGAGCACTGGGTGGATCCCTTCAGAAGTCTTTGTCATGGTGACCTGTTGCGAACTGACCCCTACAATGCTCTCTCCGTGCCATCACGGAACTTGCTGTAGAAAGTGAGTTACAATATTAAACACAGCAAACGAATTGCAGTCTTCCATGTCATGGCTCCTAGTGGCACAACAAGGTACAACAGCTAATAACCAGCGCACTTTCTGACAAGTACATTACTTGTCTTCTGCCTTATCAGTTGAAGCTGACGAAACAGCTTGGATGCACAAATTAATTTTTTTTCTTAATGCATTACAGAGCTATTCAGTTGTCAGGCATTTACACTGAATAGTTTCTAGTAACTTTAATGTATTAGAAATGTGCATTATGTAGGAAAATGGCATCAGATTTGGACTTGGCATCAGCAAGTTATCTATTAAATGTTTTGGATTGGATTTGGAAAAAACTTGATCAGGACACCCTTAATTGTAAGTGATTTATACTGTTAATGAAAGTAAAATAAATGTAGAACAATTACGAATGAATACTTAATTATTTGAATAATTCCGTACTTCACATATACGTTATGTTACATTCACAGATCTAATAACACTTGCTTTAGAAAAGGTTTTCTGCACATAAAAATATGTCTAAAAACTGCAACTGAATCATTACACATTTTATTTAATGAATGACATCATACTTTTTTTTACTGTCAAAGTATAGGATTCATTGATTCATATTCCTTTTTGTAACGAACTAGTCACATATCTGTTAACTACATAACTTTTGTGTTTAGTTCATATAAAATCCTTCCTTTCTGTTCTAATAGCTTTAGGATCAGCAGTGTCCCAGCTCAGGACACATGCAGTATAATTAACTCCCACCCTGAACATCAGTTCTGTAGAAACACACATTACTATTCAAAGCAAGCATCCCACACTCAGTTCAAAAGGGAATTAAGCTCGATTTCCTGCTGCTAGTGACCCCACAGAGATTACTGTGACACTGTAGTGGTGAGATATGTGCAGCGTGCTGCTAACAGCTGCATTTCCACAGAGATTAGCGCTCCATGCTTCACTGAGCAGGCCTGAGCAGATTCTGTTCTATCTGGGTGGTCTGCACAGGACAACAGTAAACAAAAAAAGTGCGATGAAGTACAAGTCACACGTTGTTGCTCTGTGAACAAACAGTACAAGAGAAACCAACAATAGCTCATGTATGATGTTACAAACAAACTTTTTTCCTTCACCGACACCCTTGTTATGAAATGTCTGAACTAATCCCACACACCACAAATGTGTAGTACTTTAGACTACAGTCACACTGATAATGTTTTTATTTTAAAACTTATAACTTCTGCTGTGTTTATGCCTCGTGTTCACACTAATCCAGAGTTTTAGGACCCTAAAACAGACTTTTGGAAACATGGCTATCCCTGTTTCAGATTGAAAACTCTGGAGCTGGCAGAAACCTCTAAGCAAGAGGCTCATGTTTACCTTCTGATTGGAACTTAGTTCCAGCCATTACCAATGTTTTTTTCATCTTTCATTTCTACATGTCAATGAAGTTCGTTGACGTCCCATAGTCTCTGGTCACCACACTGTTGCTGGTCTTTTCTTGTGTGTAAGGCCATTTGGTTAATTAGCATACTGTGGTGAAAGTACAGCAGAAAGCCTTTAGTATCCTCTTTGTACTGCTAAATAAATCTAGGAGCAGTTTTTACAAAGACCAGTCACATTAGTCCTTCATGTCAGACCATTTGAAATTTTGCTCTCAAATTAGTCTAAAAAAAACCAAAACAATTTCACATACATAAACATGAGGCAACCAACATCCAGATTAACTTAGAGTTAGTTAGTTAGATTAACTTGTTACAGTCAGTAACGCCTTCTGTTCATAGCAACATTAACCTTCTAAACCCCAAAACCCAACAGCAGGTTTGAAAAGAACGTTTTCTTTAAAAGAATGCAGAAATTACTAGGGCTGATCTGAATAGCAGTTTCTGTGCTCTGGATATTCAGTTCCAGTTAATGATGAATATCCGAATAACTTTTTTCCTCTGTTTGTTGCCCACCATCACTCTCTTTATTTTCCCAGTACAATATTGTTGCAGAATTGTTCCAGAAGAAGTTTTATGCTGGAGGTAAATTAGTGGAGTAGTTTGATGCAGTGGCATGGTGTGTTTTAGTTTTTAAAACTCTTAATATGCAAAAAAACTCAGAGCAGATGAGTAGTACATAAGAGTTAGCAACTCAACAGCTTTGTGCAACAGATAAATTTGGAAGTGCACCTGAAATCTGACTGTTACTTAGATATAAGTCATAGTGTTGTCAATCTGTGAAACCAGCCCGTACACTTTTGACATTTTGTTGTTTTCACTGGACTCACTGCTGCTTTGCCCACTCTCTGTCATCTGTAGAGCTACTGCTTCTGTCACCAGCAGCGTTTCATGCATTAATAATACATATATTTTTCAGGAGTTTAACTTTTTTTCTCTGAGCTTTTCAGTCTCACCTTTCCTATTAATGTAAAACAAGTTTGCAGCACTCAGCTGCTGCCCAGATCTCTGTTTACATGATGTTAAAAGATCCTCCCACAGAAATTGGTTAAGTGGTGGACCTTGGGACCCAGCCAGGTGACCAAATGTGGAAACAACAGGGAAATGACAGCTATCCAGAACCACAGAGGGCTGGGCAGCTCAGCACTCAGCTCTCTGTCTCTCTTTCTCATCCTCTTTCATTGTGTTGATTTATAAAAGAAAAAAAAACATTGTGTTGGCCAGGTTTGAGTAGTGGTCAAGTGTCAACTACCGCTGTGTGGAAGAACCTCATTGTACTATGCTACTTCCAGCTGCGAGATGTTGGCTCCAAAAACTCTGTGGCTCCAGTTAACTCCTGTTCAGACAGCACTGACTTTTCCCTAATGTTAATTTATTTTTATTCATGGTTTATTTAGCCAGGATGATTCAGTCTTTCTTCTGCCAGTCAAGATGGGCAGCAAGATAAAAGGTCTCACATAGAAGTACAAACAGGGACATTTAACTCCACAACAAGTATACAAAAACATATGTGCAGACAAAACATACAGAAAGCAAGGGCTAAAGAAAAAAACATTAATAATGATGACTTAAAATTACGCACATAAAATATTTTTGAGCATGTTGAGAGAGGGCCAAGAGTCTAACTTAGTGTACCTTGCAACTGATTTCTAGGTTTGTGGTGCATGATAGCAAAAGGCAGATTCACCCAGCTCTGTTCGGGTGGTTGAGAACATGAGAGACCATGAGAATAATTTTCCCTGATGAAGTAGCCCTGTAGCTTAGGGAACAGCATGTCAAACAAACTAGAAGGATACTGTGGTGATTTAACGTGTAAAGCTACTAAGCTAGCATTTAGTCAGTCATTTTTGAAATGTCAATTGCTGTAATTAGTGTGCTTGTAGTCATTTTGGAGTTAACTGCTCCATTAATTACATTTAAAGGCTGTATTGTCTGTCATGTTGCTGTTGATTGACAGTTGGCTTGCCTGCTGATGTGGTGATTTCTCTCCAAATATGCTTGTATTTGTGGTTCAAGAGTAGGGGGGTGATACGGATTATTAGTAATCCAGGAGAGAACAGTGGTTTGAAACATCAGCATATAAAGAAAATATTCACTGTATTTAGTTTTTTTCAGTGATGAACTAATCATTGATTGTGGATGTGGCTGGCCATCAGTTTAAAGTTTCAAGATTAAAATTTGCATCCCTTGTCCAAGATAGTGTTATAAGAAAGGAAACACCGTTCACTTCTTATTTGGAAAGTCCTGACTTCAAACAGCAAAGATGGCACTGACCACAAGCTGCAAATCTGGGCTTTCAACCAGGTCCAGTGTAGACCAAAGGGTGATGTCAGGTCTCACCAGGTCCAGATTTATATACTATCTAGTCCGTCTGTTCAGTATTTTGTCAGAATTTCTTACTTATGAGCAAAATTAATCTCTGGTCTTGAATGACTTGAGAGGGTCTAGTGCAATGTTTAGTCTGAGATATAAAGTGCGACAGTTTTCCGGTGCTGTTCATTTGGTTCTGCGTAGTTAGACTTTATTCACATTGTGCTGTGAGTCAAAGATGCTTTCATGCCATCTGTCAGTGGAAGTACCTTGAGAAATGCTCTAATATGTCTAATATTAGCTGCCTTTCCCAGCGTACATCCCCTCAGTAGCTATATCCTGGGGGAGACCATCTGGTGGCTTGTATTAGGATTTGTACAACTGGCAGGGGGTGGACGAAGGGGAATTCAACACTGTGTTCCTCTATTGCATTCATACTGTACATACAGCAATATTAAATGTGCATTGGTTTTACATATATACATTTAAAATTCTCTTTTATCAGGCCTTTTGTCCCTGAGGAAACAACAAGAATATTTTGTTTGCACAGATACAGTTGCATGATTCTTCCAGTTTGTCCAATTCAACATTCATGAATTATAAACACTCAGTTTGCTGTGTAATGTTTGGGACAAACATTTTTTTGGCACACAAGTGGATTGTGTGATCTAACATTTGTGCTCAAGAATCACACGAGCTGAAGTGTAAAAATTAAAAATCCTGCAATTAGATACAGACTACAAGTCTGACAACCCCTTTTTGTTTTTCTGCAGTAGTATAGGGCTGCAACTAAGGGCTAATTTTCAATTAACTTTTTCTATGAATCTGTCAATGATTTTACAGGTTAGTTGATTAATCTCAACAATTAATTTTCCTCCAAAAAAAACCCTCATTGACTGTTAAATTTAAGTTCATGTTACTTTTAAGTTTCAAGCTTTATGAATGTATGTAAAATATTTATTATCGCTTTTTTTTTTTGCAGAAGTCCATTTTAGTTCTTGACTTATACAGAACTCCTAAAATAATAATAATAATGAAAAACAATAAATATTAAAAATAATATAAATAAATATTTAGGTCAAAACTCGGGCTGAAATGATTCTTTGAGTAATTAGATTACTAAAATGCCTCAAGGCAAAATTCTCTGCCTCGAGGCTTCATTTAATCTACTATATGCTATATATGCACAATACAGCGCGGATGTCCACGGAAAAGTGGAGGAAAAGCTGGTTTTATGTGTCTGAATCTTCTGAATTATTGGACACAACTTTGTGGTTGTATTGAGACTCGGGGAGAAATCTTCACTTTCGAAGTTTTGTATCAAACTGAAAGCTTCCAGTCTGAGAGGACAATGATGTTGCATTGCTGGAGGTTTGGAAAACTCAGCCTATTTTGCTCTCTAGACCTCCCCAGGAGCTGGACCTGAACCCCGTGGCGAATGCAGTGCATCCCAGCTGCACAGTGCACTCACTTCTGGTTTTGATACTTTATTTATTTTAAGAGGAATTTAAGTGGTTGTTCATTTAACTTACTTTTTTATTCTCTGTCATGTAATACTATGAAATTAAGCGAAAGTAATTAAATTAAATTATTTTTTTATCCGATTACGAGATTAATCGCCAGAATAATTGAGAGAACACTTGATTATTAAAAAAATCAATAACTGTAGCCCTAGTTAAAACCCTGCAATGGTATTTATTATGCAAATTTATCTGACTAATTTAATTACTGAATTTTAGACCCTTCAATATACCATAAAACAATATCGCTAAATGCTCTTCTGAATGAATTGGTCAGTTACATGTTACAGAGCCTTTGAGCAAGATGCTGAACTCCAGAATCCTCCTTATGTGTGTATACATGGGGAAAAGAAAGGTATAATATCAAATACATGCACTTACAAAGGTCACAAATGGCTTCAGAGTGGACCTTAGAATTCAGTATCCCCAGGGTGGTGTGCAGCATCTAGCTCCCTGCAGGAAATATGCTATATCTGACATGATGAGTTCTGTCATTTGAGATGGTTGGCAAAAATCCAACAGTATGAAATAAAACTCTAATTGAAATGTTAGTTTCTAAGTGCAGAAACCCAACAACGTCATAATTGCCATCTCGCTACATATTAAGCAGCAAAAACATTTCACATTTAACATCGGCTCTTGTAAACATAATGACAACCTGCAGATAATATCTCAGTGCACCTGGTGCCATATGATGTTCATTTGTTCTGGCATATGGCTGGCTTTGGGTAGAATTAACATCACATTTGCATCTCATTCACAAAGATCCATCTCTGTTTACAGCGAGTTAGCTCTGCTACCTAAAAGGATTAAGCCTCAGGAATCAGTATGGCATGAGGAAATGTATGGTAAGATGCAAAAATTAGTATGCAGATGTGTAAACAAATATGTAGTGTAAAACCGTGTACAATATCAGGAATGTCACAGAAACTGGACTGTTGGCACGCACATATACTGATTTATTGTTGGTTTTATATCAAGTTTCTACTCAGCTTTTGTGTCTGTTTCATATGTTGCTATAATTCTTCTCTGACCCCCCTGACATCATATTAGATAGATCATCATTGGTGGTAATTTAGAACATGTTTCTTATTCGAGCTGAAGAAATTAGTTGATTAACCCTCTGAACTTCAAACAGTTTTAGGTGTTTTTTGCTCCTGTCACGTCATTTTTCCACTGCATTAAAAAGTCTTGCACCTCCATGAAAACAGCACAACCACAGCTGGAGGACTCAGGAACATCTTCTGTGCAGTTTGTCACAGTCATAATGGCCCAAATCTTAAGGAAAAAATAGCTGAATATGTTTAATTACTTATTTTACAAAATACTACGTTCCCAAGTCTGTTACAAAGGCAAAGCTTCACACCCTTTCCTAACAAAGTAATCAGAGACAGCTAATTGTGATGTTTCCCTAAACTTTGCCAAATGTTGTTGCATCATGATACAGATTTGTTTTTTGACCTTGATAGGTAACATTTTTGGAATACACAAAAAAATAATGATCCCACTGATAGGGGCGTGGGATTTAAAAACACTTCATTGTGTTATCCTAAACAACATGGAGGACTTTATACTTATCACTGTTAGATAAATGCACAAAAAGATTAAGGTCAAAGCAGCTTTGTCATTGTGATTACAATAATAACCAAAGGATTTAGGTTATGAAATGATTGTTGTCATGGTAAAAACAAACTGATTGTCAGTGTACCAGGAAAAGTACACTAGTCTTTTGTTTTCAGTCCAAAATTAAGTTGACCCATCATCCACCCAGATCTCCTCCCACTGTTACTTTCTGCCTTGATTACATCATGGGACTTTATTTTTTATCTGTCCCTACAGACAACAGTCTTTATTACTACTCTGCAGGGACGTGAACAATTGCGCAAAACAATTTTTACACTTGCGTGAGGTGATTTTGAAGAGATGGAAAAAACTTTTCTGAATAAGTTCTGATTTTAGATTCTTCCTGAACTGTCATATGTCATATGTTTCCTTGGCAGTGGGCAAATATTCATTTAACTGACATTCATGCTGCATTTTGGCTGAATATAATTAATCAATATTTTGAATTTTTTCCAGAAACTGGCCTTTTTTTTTTAACACTTAGATATATTATCAGCAGTTTATGAGCAAATGTTCACTTAGATAATACATACTTCTCAAATTTGTGAATTTGCTCAAAAGTCTTAACTCCAATCTGAACAGACAGATGTGGCAGTGGTTATGACACACTCATCATGACTTCCCAAATATGTAAGTGTCTCTGAAATACTAGAGAGCCGTTAAAAATGCTTAAACGTAGTTTATGTCTCCCATTGTCTCCAAAATTTCTCATAAACCTGAGGTTCTTTTTAAGGTTTTCAACTCTTATTATTAATCCATGTGATACAGCTGGTATTGTGTTGCAACACCTACACTGTGTGAACTTTCTGAAATACTTTGTCCACACTAATGGAGGCGGTTTAGCATTTACTGCCCACATACTGTCCTTCAGACAGTTTTCCCCCTAGATTACTTAAAGATCTTTCATTGGTAAATACATCTCTTACTTCAGGATGTG
Organism: Dascyllus trimaculatus; assembly: GCA_024666655.1. Taxonomy (NCBI): domain Eukaryota; kingdom Metazoa; phylum Chordata; class Actinopteri; family Pomacentridae; genus Dascyllus; species Dascyllus trimaculatus. The sequence goes on from CM045446.1 coordinate 19,466,605, forward strand.
TCCCAGCTGCCTTTAAACATGCTGTCAAGCAGCATCTTATATAAAAAGATTTCGACCCCTCAGTAGTCTTTAGGGCAATTTCCAAGTTACCGTTCCTGTCAAAAGTTTTGGAGAAAGTTGTTCTTATCCAATTTAATGGCAACCTTTTCTAGATAACCGTGACATTTATTAAAAAAAAATCAGTTTGGTTTAAAGTTCAACACAGTACTGACACAACTCTATTCAAGGTTTTAATTATCTTCTTTTATATGTGGATTTAGGGAATTCTACTAATCTATTCTTTCTAGACCTTGACTCTGTGGATCATAGCATACTCATACTATTCATCTCTTGAAGAATGTTTTGGCATTGAAGGTACTGTCATATCTGTCATATCTGACAGTTTAGACTTTCTTGGTTGATGTAGGTGAATATTGTTTGACTTCAGGCCCTCTTTTTTATTGGGTCCCTCAAGTCTATATCTAAATCGATACACTATCTATCTGCCACTAAAGATCAAAAGTAAAGACTCATTGAAGCCCTTGCTGGAATGTTTAAAACATTAAAATGTAGATAGATCAAAACATTCTCAAACTTTATGAAAATAGGACCAGGATTATTATGTCTGGTCAAACACACCTTTTGGTGACCCTGATGGTACTGTTAACCTTTTGGCTCTTTTGTAAAAAGCACCTTAGGATGATCTTCAACACCTTGAAATTCAACAGATGGATCAGCTTAGTTTTCAAAACCAGTTTTCCGGTTAAAGTTCAAGTAGAGCCCTGACTTCATCTCTTATTATGTTGTATCTTTTATTGTTGTTCTTATTTCATGCATTTCATTTCAACTTATATTCAGATTTGCCATTGTGTTTTGTGGTCTGCTGTGCAGCACTGTGGTTGAACTTCAGCACCAATAAGTGTCTGCAAGTTCTTGTAGAAATTATAGACTTCTCAGAACTTCAAAATTTCTTCACTATTAAAGAAATCCAGTGACAGCTGTCTGTATGTCCAATGCAAATATGAACTGCTACCAGCTAATTTCCAATACTTGTAATATTACAGATTTGCTAAAACTTGGAACAAATATAGGCTATATTATGAAAAGCTCTAAAGCAGGGGTGTCAAACTCCAGGCCTCGAGGGCCACTATCCTGCATGTTTTAGATGTTTCCCTCTTCCAAAACACCTGATTCAAGTGATCAAGATCGTTACCAGGCTTCTGCAGAGCTTGATGAGGAGCTGATCATTTGAATCAGGTGTGCTGGAAAAGGGAAACATCTAAAACATGCGGGATAGTGGCCCTCGAGGACCGGAGTTTGACACCTGTGCTCTAAAGAGACAACCGTTGCCTACCAACAGCTGACATTACGACAGCTACATTGAAAGATGGCTTTTTTTCTCGCTGCTTTGATGGTTTTATGTTTTACAGCTGTCATATTGGTTCGGAGATATGCGATACCTTGGAAGATAAAATGTTTTCTTTCATCCGATTAACAAAATGCTTCCTCCACACAAAAGCTGAATTTACACTGCGCTCCTAAAGAGAAAATACAGCAGAGCAGGGTAGGTGATATTAAAATCTTCTCACTTCAGATTATACAGATACTGACTTTAAGATTCAACAAGCTCACTTAACATTTTACAGAATAACATTGGTCTGCTTAACCAGTGTTTACCACACCTCTGCAAAAGCCAGTTTTTAGCTGCAGTCTGAGTTTTGATGTATCGTCATAACTGTTTGAAAAAGCATAATTTCCATACATTGCCTTTACCCTAACAATGCGTGTTCCAGTGGGACAGAATTAGCATGTGGGTGAGATGTAATGCACCAACTGGAGGGATGTAAAGTAGTCTCAGTACAGCCTGCAGTGCCTTAAGCAAGGCCAGGCAGACTGTTTGAACACTGTGATGCTTTGTATGGGGCAAACAGGTTCAATCATGTAGAAGCAGAAGTCAACTTTAATTGCTGCTTTTCTTCCAGCAGTAACTTTAAGATTTTTATTTGACTTGTTACAAATGCAGAATTCAAGATTATGAAGTCAGACAGTTGCTGGTTTCTTAATTAACTTTTGTGATTGTTCTTCATTGCATTTTAGATGTAAATAACTGTTAGTGCCTGGACCCTTTGCCAGATTTAGCATTTATGATCATTGCTTTTTCACATTGGGAAAATGAATGCTTATCATAATGACGATCACATGTCTGTCTATTTTACCATCTTCAGATGTACTGAGGAGAAAAAAATCAGAATTAATTTTTGCTTTGACCTTGTACTTCTCTCTTTAATTCTGCACCACACTCGCTCTTCCTGCCTGGTGACAGAAACCTTGTGTGAAGGCTCACTATTTTGAAGTAATTCTTTCTCAAGAATAAATCTAGTTTCAGATTCAGTTTGCTCCTCTCTGACTACAAAATTGAAACTTCTTTGAGTTGACATCACGTTACATGAGGATACAAAGTCAGAATTTAATGCTGGAAAATGAAGTTCGAGGTCTTCCTCAACAAATCCTGTGAACAAACCCAAACCAGCAGTGAATGTATCCTGCTAACAAACTGTTTGTTCATAGGCTAATGTATCTCATTTGTCTACACCCTAGAGCTTCATAGTTGTGACTGAGGTGCTCTGTTGCAGTGCTGATATAGTCCTCTTATTTTTGACTTAATCCCACATATACTACATAAAACAAAATGGCTAAGAGCAGTGCTCCAATGCCTCAAATAACTAAAAAAACATTACAAGACAGCTGCATGCGAAGCATTTTTGTTTCCTGCCACTGCAGTAATAATACCCTCAGGTCACATGGTCATACTGTATGTCTTGAGTATATTGTGAGAAACAGTGCTGGGCTAGAATTTTGTTGTGAAATTCATGAGATTATTGCACCTTTGACTAGTGCTGTCATCATACCCAAATCCTGACTTTGATATGATTACTTTTCCCCCTTCAGCTCATATCTTTTGAGCTGCTGTAATGTGTGAATTTTCCTGGTGAAGGATCAGTAGTGTTGATGTTTATCTTCATTTTTAAATATATTCATATTGGTACTGAAACCACAGCAAGAATCTAACACATTAAAAGTTGTAATGGAATTGAAAAAGAAGAAGAGAAGAATAACTTCAAATTTGTTGTTTGCAATTAATTAAAGAAAACAGAAAATACAGCAGATGATGTAAACAGAAGCTGTAAAACGAAATGAGTGAATTATTGCATCATAGTGTTTTCATGCATTTTCAAATTCAAACAGAGCTGGAAGATCTTTTTATTAAGATCATTAAAGCTATTTATATACTTACATCTCTCCCCCTTTATACTTAACACTGCTGCATATAGTAGTTCTATTAAATCCTTGCAGAGGTAAGTACAACAGCACTTTAGTGCACATTTTACTCACCAACTTACATTCTTTCTGCAGGAATGCAGTTGATTGTTATAACTTATGTTGTTGAACTGCATAGTTGTGAAATCCAGATTTTTAGCATCTTGCAGTAATGTGAGTTAATGTTACCAATGCAAATTCGGTATTTGAGATATTAAACATATTGGTGAATTAACTTAAAAGATAAATACATATTAAACAGTTATCATTGTCCTTAATTACTTCGTCAAACAGTGATGGTGAAAAAAGTTTGCTTCCCACAAAATACATCATTTTTTGACACATATATGAAGGCATATTGTAGTTATGCTGTCACAGTCTTTAATTTTCGCTCCCTGAATCCTTTGTACAAGTTGATATGTTTGTCGACGAGATGCTTTACCAAGTTGGATGTGTTGACTCCCACAGTCTGCGTAGGTAAAACATCCTTTCCAGATGATCTTTGTGGTGTCCGTGGGCTCACCCTGACTGTTGACTCTCAGGCAGAAAATGCCACATTTTGTTTTGTGCATCTGCTTTGTGGACTATTTGTGTATGGTCAGCAAAAACATTTGTTCTTGCAGCCATGCCTTTTGTCTTGTCACTATGAAAGCTACAGTGTGCTAATGAGAGAAGGAAAAAGTAGTTGGCAAGACCGCTGTACCTACAGGGAGTGGAAGCAAAGCACCGCACACACACAGCCTTCTGTACTGTCACAAATTGAGGCACCCCAAAAGAAATGGCTTCTATTAAAAATGCTGTCAGTACTGATGCTAATAAAACAGGACAGAGTATCGTCTTTAATGGCAGAGAATTGTGGTACCATTTTAGTGTGAGTATACTAAAGGTACTTTAAAAACTTCTTGGTCTCATCCACAAACAAGGTAAGTAAAGCCCATTTTACCTATATACTATAAATCCTTACATCACTGTCCACAAAAACTTAAGTGTTCGAAGCAATCAAAGAAAAAAGGAGAGGAACGTTTTGAGCTGGTGTAATGCTGCTTTAGAACACTGCATCCGTTCACACATCACAGGTTGCAGAAGCAGTCAAAGGTGGCTTTGAACTGTTACCCTGTGCCATGGGGTTCACATGCCCATCTATTGCTTTCACAAACTTAATTCCACTTGCATTGTCACCATTTTTAGAGTGTTGATGAAGTCATCCATGCTTTTTAGGAGTATCTGGAGGCTCAAGATGTGACCTTCTTATGCAAATAGTTAGCAAAGCTCAAACATTGGTGAACAAAATGAGTGGAAGTTAAAGGAGAATATGTTAAAAAATAATGCAAAAACAATCTTTCTTTTGTGACGTTGTCTGGTGGGGCAGAGAACTTTTTGAAGGACACACATACCGGTCAGCAGTACAGCACAAAGAAAGTCATGTTTTATCTGTACTTTCAGTGGCTTAGCTGAACTGTAAACCTAATTTAAGGCAGGAAATTCACAGTTTGCCCTTGAAAAGAGTGGTAACTTTTAAACTAGAGGTACACTTTCAACCCCTCCTCAAATACATCCCTTGTTAACATGAATAGTATTCCATGCTGTCTAAAGCTTGACTGAAAGTCAATTTTTTTTCTGAAGCATTTAAAAAGAACCAAAGTGCTGTACAATCCAGCGAGCAAACCATAAAAACACAGTAAAGCACAAGGACTAACTAACTAGACAACTGTGAATAGCAAGTATAACGAGAACATGATAAAAAGATGATGTCATGGTGTCAAGCTCTACTCGAAGGTAAGCATTTTCCGACTAGAAGCAAGCAGCAGTCAATACAGAGGACAGTTGCCACAAAAAGCTTGTTTTGCAGTGAAATGGAGTCCAGTGATACTGTACCCACTGGAGAGCAGCCCATCCCTTCACTGCTCCTTGACAATCTGCAGAGGGATATCTTATCTGAGCCATTAGGATAGCATGGCTCTGCATTAAAGTAATTAAAAATTAACCAGGTCACTGTTTTGTGCTGTTTGCTGAGGAAGAAGAAAGGATGAAAAGGTTCTTTAGATAACAGCAAAGAAGTAGACAGTAGAAAAATCAATATTCAGAGAAAATTGTGACTGTACAGAAAGAGAATAATGAGTAAGATTGAAGGTTATAATGAATATAGAGGTCTAGGAGACAGACAGCCAGTTTCCAATATGGTAGAAGGCCAGAAAAATGTGGAAAATAGTGGTTGCCTACAGCTAATAAGGGGATGACAAGCTGAGATGAAGGCCAGAATGCAAACTATTGGGGGAAAAAAGCCACATTTCCTTCCACACAGTCTAAGTGTGCAGTATAGCAGCAGGCAGGCAGTATGTGACTCTTGATTATCCAGTCTCTGATCTCTTCAAATTAGCACCTAAAACTTGCCATGGGCTATGTACTCAGATCAACATCGAGCATTTGCTGACTTTTGTCCCCCTGTCAGGGGAGGATGTCCTGTTTTTTTTTTTCTTTCCTCAGCCTGCTTACTCACTGATCGCTGCAAGGTTCAGTGTCAACTCATGTTAAGGGAAAGTCACTTTTATTGTGAAACGCAACGTTGACTCACTCGTTTTGCTGGGAGTTTGGACAGACAAACATTTTCACTGTGCTGCCTAGTGTACAAAAACGACTGAGTTAACCAGAAACTAAAAAACTGCTGGTGATATTTTTTTTAGCCGTCCTTGCAGCATGACCAGAGGGAAGGCAATGTCAGTCAGGTCACCACTTTGGTCCTGACTGAAATATGGCAACTATTGTTAGTTAGATTGTCTTGAGACAATTTTAAATTATAATCCCTTATACTAAATTATACTTAATATTATTATATCAATGCATTACGACGTACTGCACAAGAGGGTAGGTTTGGTCCCAAAATTAGTGGAGACCCAACAAAATATGTTGGCATGGACAAAATTAAACAATGTGCGTTATGTAGTGCAGACAATGCAGGGATGGGGGCAAGTCATCTGACTAAATTTCAATATTTGAGGCATGGACGGACAGCCCAGATAACTTACTGTTATCAGAACACTGATGACCTCCTTTTCTTATAATATTGTTTGACATTTTTCCTTTATTAAAAATGAGAAGTAGAGACAAACAGGAAATATAGGAAAGAGTGCAGGAGGCTGACATTCAGAAGGTTTCCTGTGCAGCATGGAAAAGTCTGAAATTAGATTTTAGTAATTTACACATCTTCATAATTATGGGAACAAGAAAAGAAAGGGTAGAAAAAAGTGCTTCATATCTACACTAAATCTGGATGTGAAGACCAAATTAGTTTGAAAAATGCAGCAATAGCATTGCATATTTACAGAGCACCACAAATAGCCAAATATTGTCTGAGCATTTTTGATGCAGTGTCATAGTTATTAGAAGATGTTTCCTGCATAAGGAAACCTTTTTTCCACATTAACTGTTCTTTCCATGGGCTCAGTAAGTAAACAAGGCTGTACAGATGCCATAAATGTTTAAATCATTTTCAGTACTCAAGACACAAAAACATATTGGGAAACAATAATATTTAACAACAATATCTAGAGCTTCAATCTTAGAAAACATGACATACTCAGAATATATCAATACATGTAAAACTGTATGTCATTCATTGTGCTCAAATGACTGTGTGAAGTGTGAAGATTTGAGTGGAAATGAAGGAATGTTGGACCTCCCCCCCAACACACACACACACACACACACTGCAGTGTACAATGATCAGACATAACATTATGACCATCTGTCTAATATGGTGTTGGTCCCCCTTATGTGGTCAAAAATGCTCTCAACCACTGGGCATGGACAAGAGGACCTCTCAGGGTGTCCTATGGGGTCTTGAACCAGGGCATGGGAAGTGGATCCTTTGGGTACTCTGGCTTGTTCAGTGGGGCCTCTGTCAATCAAACTTGTTCTACTACATCCTGTTGATGCTTGATCAGAGTGGGGTGTAGGAAGTTTGGAGGTCAAATCAACATCTTGGGCCATTGTCATGTTCCTCAGCATGTTCCTGATTGTTTGATGTTTTTCCATGTGCTGGGGTGCTTTTTCCTGTTGGGGTAGACCAGTGACATTTGGGATTTCCATTTGCCTGAGAGAGTGTGCTTGTTCTGGGACAATGTTTATTTGGGTGTCTCATCAACACGGATGCCAAAATCCAAGGTTTTCCAGCAGAACACCACATAGTACCAATATGATCAATGTTATTCACCTCACTTGTCAGTGGTTATAATATTGTGACTGATCAGTGTATATCACAAAAAAACAAAATATTGCAATGTCAGTTTTTGCAGTGTCTTGTAGTCCTAGTCCAGAGTGGTTCAGGCTTCAGATGGACCACATGATAGAATGCATCTCTCTTGTTCACTTGAATAGATTTGTTCTTACGGTGCAGCCAATCCTGACGCAGACACCTGCAGCAAGATAACTCAAGGTTGTCCTTTCAAAATTCTAAAATAAAAGAGTGAATAACAGCATTATGAATCTGTAGACACAGATGCTGTTGAACCGAGCTGTTCCAAAATCTCTGAAATGCAGCTCTCATACTTTTAATGCGATAGACACAGCAATGCAGCCTCCATTTTAATCATAGCAGTGCCAAGCAGGAGTAGCAATACATAGCAGTACTAACTTCAAGGCCACTGTGTGATTAAGAAAACGAATTAGTACCACATAAATAGAATTTCATGGAAACCGTGATGCTTTGGACCTTCTCCTCCCCGCTGAGACGTATTCACATCCTGAGACAACTGGAATGTCCTAACCGATGACACACTTCCAGCTCTTTGTAGCTATTTACAAATTACTGTTACAGTTAAATCAATTTTAATTAAAGTTTTTCCCACTTTGCTTCTTTCAGTGCAAACGTAATAAAGCCGCTGATTATCAGAGTGAGCGGAAAGTACCTCAAAACAAATTAGCTGCACTGATTCGGTTAACCACTCGGGTTGTCATGACTGCGTGGTGAAAAGACAGTGTTCTGTTTGCAAGCACCATGTGACAATGATTATATTTTCAGTTATCAATATGAAAGTGCAGGCTTTATCAGGAAAATAGGAGTATTGACTGTGGATTCAGTTAGTGGAAATGACCCTTTCTTCAAAGGACATGTTAAAAAGGAAATGACAGTGGACAAGGAGCAGCACATTGTGTTAATCATAGAGGCCAGTGTTTGGGTCTTGATGCTCATCAGCTTTAAACAGCCTGAAACTCAATTACTTTGTTGTTACTTTTTACCTTTCTTTTAGGGAAATTACCCTGTGTGAATTTCCTTTTCAGACTGTGTTCTGGTCTTATCTAAAATTCATCTCAAGAATGTTTTCTGCTGTGCAAACGGCAGACCTTGATCTTGATGTTGTAGGACAGTGGGCCTCGCCTTTCATCTGCTGTCCAGATTGCCATAAAAAAGCTATATTCAAAAGGGTTTTCTTGACTTGGTGACCTTTCCTGGAGCAGCGCCACTTTTACACAGGAATTCCAAATGTAATGAGGAAAATGCTGTTAAATTTGCAGAGCGAATCCATGCTTCCTGCATATTTCCTATAGTTTCTGTGGCTTGTAGTCAACACTGAGGGTCCTACTGCTGGTTGCTGCTGCTGCACAGATGTCCTGTATTTATTGGTGCAGTAGGTTACACAGTTTTGAATTTTGATCACTGAATTTTCTGTTCTCTTGATCAATTTAATTTTTCATTTTTTTTCTCAGAGAAAAACATTTTTCCTTCAACTGGCAGCAGCAGTAATTTTCAACATACCACTGAGTGAAAGTGGTAGTTCAGTGTGATTATAGTAGTAGTTCTGGTCCAGAGTTTGTGAGGCCCTACTGTGGGCTATTCCAAGCTTGTATTCATCTCTAAAGGTATTGTTCATCTGTACTGTTCTGTCTGATTTACTGCAACCCAGGAAGGAATACTGGGGCTCACTTGAGTGCCCACTGCTGCTTCTGGGTAATCTAAGAAGTATCTTCCTGAAGAGCTGACAGTACTTCCAATCTGTTCTATACATTATTCTTTTTACCGCAGAATCAGGGCCTGGTTATACTGCTGTGCAAATGGATGGTTGTGGACACTACAGACTACTTGCTGTTCTTACTATACTACTTTTGAGTCTGCTAGGGGAACACATTCTGTACATGTGCAGTAGACTGGCGTCTATGTATTCCAGCACAAGTGCAGTTTGTACCCTTGTAGTGTAGTTTTCATAAAAAATCGGAGAGTACACATGTCAGCACAAAGCCTTGCACACACCCTCTGATGATGAAATTTGTCTTACGTTGCTTTAGTTGACTTCCTTAAATTCTTTATTTTGTGTGTGTTAGATTCAAATTAAGGTGGTAAATATTGTTAAAAACTCAAATGAAATATTTTATTGTGATACAATTTTCAGCAATATTACCCTGCCCTAGTGTTTATCTTTTGAAAATAGTGCTCATGCCTCACACTATAGTGCCTTTTTGGAGCCTGAGTCTGCTTAGAAAACTGCAGTAGCCTGGAGATATTGATAGAATTTCATGTCTTCTTTTTTCTACAGCCATGTCCCTTCTGTAGCAGATGTTTGTATTAAGAGAAGAAGGACTGACTGTTGTCAGTCAAGCATGACTTTAACTTGCCAGTGGGAATGGCACTGGACAATAAACATCTACAAATCAGTGTACAAGTACACCTGCTAATGGTGTGGTATGGGATTATGCTGGAAATCCTACATTTGTACTATTCCCCAAAGAGGCACCATTGTAAAGTTAATGTTCATAATTTTGCTATAATTTTTCATAGTCTATAAACTCAATAATTTATATTGATGACTGGTGTATAAAGCGTTATTTACTAACCTATAATAAATGCATTAATCACAGCTTGGTTTCCCTAACAATAAGCAGTGATCCCTTTGTTGAGATCAGGTCTGTGAGGTCCTGGCCAAACAAACCCAATGGAAATAGCAGTCTGTCTTTTCCTCTGTTGTTATCACTGCTTTTTAATTTCATGTTCCACTTCCTCTGCGAAGTTGAGTTTTGCTCAGTTTATGACTCCCCCAGGCCAATTACCCCACAGCAGGAAATATAATGTCAGCAGCTTGTTTGACACACTGTCATGGAGGGAGAGAGTGAGAGAGGACAGAGGGAGACCAACTCCGAGGCAGAGGCAAATATGACACACTTAGACTTCATATGAAAATACTTAAAACACAAATGAATTCTTTCTGTTTGTCAGATGTGGTGGTTTTGAATTCAGTTTTTCTTTGGCTCCGTCCACTGCAGGTTTAAATCAGCTACTTACTCTCTTAGAGAATTGATGTTCGAATTAAAACCTAAAATGATAACTTTTGATCCATTGTTATCACACCTTGCAGAAGTCATAAAAATATAAAACTGAGCATGTCATGTTCATGAGTCCTGCACAAGAGATACTCTTGAAATCTGCATATATATAAATACATATATTTGCTATTCTTTTAAGTGTTTGCAATTGCTTTTGAATACAAATTTACAACAAAACAATTTACCTCAACAATTGCTAGTCACCTTATAAATCAATCAGAAATCTTTATAATGACTAAGGAATAGTAGATGTTTTTTCATATGTTGATAACATTGTTAACCTTGAACTCTTCACATTCGACACAAAAAGCTTGGTACATTAACCACTTCAGCTTTAGTTCATTTTCAGTATGTGCAGTATGCATTACGTTTGCTCCTTCCCTGGCACCAAGTATCCGATAATATCCCTTGATAACTGAGCGTTCTATGAGTGACACAAAAGGCATTTGTGGAGAGAAAAGGACAGGTGAGCTCACCAAAATAGCATTTTTTTTGTTTTGTTGAAGTCTGACCGAGGACACTGCTGTGTGGAAGCTGTGTATTAAAACTCCTCCGACTGGATGAGGAATATAATAAATTTATTGTATTCCCTTAACCACTTCCACCTTTTGGAATACACAGTATGTCATAACCCACATCTCAATAAACAACCTGCTGACAGATGAGAATGGAGAGCTACGCAGCAGCAATACCATAAGACAAAATGTTCAGATAGTACAAGGACATATTCAACACAGCAGCGTACTACATTGCTAAGGATATGCTACCAGTTAGTGTGGTTAAAAAGCCTGGCTTCAAAAAGCTTCTCAGCATGGTTAAACTCTGCTGTGTGGTCTCAGGCCGCAAGCACTTCTCAAAGACAGCACTTCTCCAACTTTATTCAGAGCGTAGGGAATCCATAGAAAAAGAACTGTCATCAGTCTGCTACTTTGCCATAAGTTCTAAAAATTCTCAAGTGGTTAAGTTCAAGTTTTTCATATTCATATTTCATCTAGTTCATATTGTCTGTAATTATTGATATTGTATTCAATTAAGCATTTTATATGATTTTTACCTCTATCACCCAGCCCAAACTTGTGTGCCTTGATAAATAGGCTATGATGGTTAAATTAAAAATGTTTTTGTCCTAGCCTTTATCAAAAATAGGTAATTTAAAGAACATTGATGAGGTTTAAACCCAAATGCAGACACTGAAGCAGGCAGACAGGCAGGTGGAAATTGCAGAAGTGTTTTATTAACTGAAAACAGAATAGAACCAATAAACAAAGGGGAAACTACCAAAAACTGAGAACTGCTAAAATAACAAGAGGAATTCAAGGACTAAAGAAATACACAAAACTAGACTAACAAATCAGGGAAATAGAAACTAGACTAAAACTGAAACATACACAGAATAAAGAAATAAACCCAGGAATAAAGCTGAGCCAAACCTCATACAAAACCCAGTGAAACTAATAATAATCAACTAAAACTCTAAACTAATAATAGCAGGGAAAATGTAAGAAAACCACAGATGAAAAACTAAACTAACAAAACGGGGACCCAGACCATAAACTAAAACTAATACAGAATGATTAAAGCAAGCACAGGGAGAGAGCAGAACGGGTAAACCAGACCTAATACCAAAAACAGACAATACTACAAAAACCAAGGAATAACTAATAGAATGGGAACAAAGGAAAACTGGTGACGGTAAACTAAGGCTAGACAAAAAAAACCCAGCTTACTTACAGAACCAAAAATTAATTAAAGGAACAAACAGCAGGGTTTCCCCCAGAAAACTTGCTAAGCCTGGTGGTAGAGAAGCCCACCGGTCGCCCACTGTGTTTTCGTTTAAAAAAAAAAAAGTTAAAAGTTGGCAAGAATTTTAAAATTCTGACTATTATGTGTTATTACAAGCCATTTATTAACAATATTTAAATGTAGAGTCTGACAAAAAAGCATGATCTTGAAATACGGTTTTAACAAACACAAAAAATACAATTAAAATAAATAATATCAATTGTTTTCACTTAAGTTAAATCCTAGTGAATCTTAAAACAAGCGGTTGCTGGTCACATTTAAAAGTAAAATAAATTAACATAAATAAAAAAATGCAAACCTGACCAAGGGGTAAAACCAGGGAACTCAGAGGCTGAACAGGTCTGCTGTGCTGTGTGACCGGGTTGAATTAGTGCATCAATCCATCTGGGTTTACCATACTCTGTCTGGTAGAGCAGTGGTTCTCATCTGGTCCAGCCTCAGGACCCACTATGTCTCTATTAATAATGGTCGTGACCCAAACTGTTGAAGTTTGCTGTTAGTGTTAACAAATTAAAGTTTATTTGGGTATAGTCTCAACACATTTTGATACAGCTTGGGAAAATTGTGGCTTATTTTGTGCTCATTTTGGTATATTTGGATGCTTTTGCCATGTTTGGGGCATATTTTGGCCCATTTGGACAAATTCACAGCACACCTTGGTTTATTTTTTGTATGTTTTAGCATAAATTTCTCCAATAAGCTGGCAGAGCCAAATCTAGAGGTTAATAGTGGGCAACTGCTGGTGTCACCACCCCTAAATATCCTGCTATTGAAAGCAAACTGTGTCATAAGAAATGCGTCCTTTAAAATAAAAGACTTTATACCACTACTTTTTTGCTTCTGCGACCCTCTAAAAATGGCTTCGCGACCCACTTTTGGGTCCCGACCCACCAGTTGAGAACCACTGTGGTAGAGCCATCCGCTAAATTTAGGGTCAGCTAACCATTTTGGATTAAATCCACTAGTTCCATGTTCACCATCGCGGCTCGCAGAAGGCTGCTCCGACGACGTGCTAACATCTGCGCTAATTCGCACTGGCTCTGCCTCATCATGGAGCCGCGGCTCGGTCAGCTCACCGGGGATGAACTCCCCTTGGCCTGGAGGTGAACGAGCGGCTCATCGTCTCCTCCAGTGCTCCTCCGACTTCCGACATAAGTTCACGTATCGACCATAAAATATCGCCATTGCGCTTTCAATCGTATCATCAGAAGCTCTGTGCATCGTCTTTGCTATCACTGTTTTGGTGCACAAAAAGACTATTTACAATAAATATACCAGTGACGCTTAGCCTGGCGGGGGGGCAAGGAAAGCCTGGCGGCCCGCCAGGCTTATAAAGCACTGGGGGAAACACTGAACAGGCTCGGGGAAGGGCGGCAGGTACTGGAGTACAGAGGCAGGCACTGGAGTACAGAGGGAGGGTCTGGAGGGCGAGAGGGTGGAGGTTCAGGTGATGGAAGCGGGTCCAGGTAGACAGGCAAAAGACAGAGCGGGGCATCGACAGAGGACGGGGTATCTCAGTCTAGGATCGCACGCCAAGTTTCAGAAACAACAGAGTTTAATAGATAAATAATAGATAATAAACAGGTGCGCGGTCCTGCGGCTGCCTCCAATCGCTGCAATCAAGAGGACAGGCGGGGACCACGGTGAGGGAGACGGAGAGAGACAGACGGGGCCAGAGCGAGGATCATAACCATGGCTCCTTAAAATGCCTCTTAAAAAGCTAAACCCCCAGAAGTCTTGTGGACCTGATGGAATTCCACCATGGCTGTTGAAGGGCAATGCTGATGATCTGGCTTCTGTTATCACACACATTGTGAATACATCCTATGCTAATGGGATGGTTCCAACAGCTTGGAAAGCATCAAATGTGATTTCCATACCAAAGACTCAAGCTTGTAGTGCCATCCACGACTGGAGGCCTGTGTCTCTTACATCTTGTGTGGGGAAAATACAGGAAAAATTTATTGTCAGGACAATCATGCCAGCTGTTTTGTCCCAATGTAGAAACCAGCAACATGCCTATCTTCCCAAGACCAGTACAGCCATAGCCCTGGTTAAAGCTGTACACTCCTGGACGTGTCTGTGGATAGTAAACAACCTACATTGGTCAGGGTCCTTTTGGCTCACATGTCAAATGCATTTGATCGGGTTGATCACAGCAGGCTAATGATAACTCTGGCCAATTTGGAGCTTTGCCGAAGATTACTAACCTGGCTGCATAGTCACCTTACTGGTAGAGTGCAAAGGGTGGTGGCTAATGGGGTACACAGTTCATGGATTGAAGTCACAACTGGAGTCCCACAAGGAGGGGTCATTGCTCCATACTTGTTCTTGCTCTACATGTCCACTTGAGAGACACTTTTTATGGACACCCTGGACATTGGGTATGCTGTTGACATCGGTCTGTCAAGGGCCATTCCTCTAAACAAAGTTGAGAGGGACAAAACAATGGCCCTGGAAGCCGAACAGCTGCATAAATGGGCTAAAGAAAACAGCATGCAGCTCAATGGAGACAAATCTGTGGAACTCTGAATCTGCTTTGCAAAATATTTGCCTCAGCCTGCTCGTTTGGTCCTGGGGGGAAAGGAAGTCCCAGTTGTTACAACGACCAAATATCTGGGCTTCCACCTCGACTCGGACCTCAGTGGAGACTCACACATTGATCAAATGGTGAGAAAAGCTTCCAAGCACCTTCATTTTGCATAAGACACGGCCTACCACAACAGGACCTATTGACCATCTACACCACACTGGTGAGACCATGTTTAGAGTATGGGAATGTCCTCTTAGTGGGGTCCAACAAAAGTGAAGGTTGATTGAAGGTGCAAAAGAGAGCTTTAAAGATCATCAGGAGCCACGCCTGAGTTCTCCACACTGCAGAGCAGGAGGGAGAAGGCTGCTGTGCAGTTAGTCAGAGAGATGGGCCACAGAGAACATCCACTGCATCAACTACTACCTAAAACCAGAATGGAGAACTCCCAGGGACATCTGCGCAGTGGAAATAACATTTCAGAGTACAAGTATCGTACTAAAAGACTTGGACAATCTGTACTGCCAACAGCAGTCAGGCTGTATAATCAGGACTTGAAAGGCTGACTTTTAATAATTTTATTGATGAATGTGTTTATTATATGAATGTGTTGTTTTTTGTTTTTCTAATCGTAAGTTCTGCTAAAATTCAGTCCTTAGACTGTTAGCATGACTTCACTAAATATATTTGATTTGATTAAACACTTTAATCATGATAGACTTTTCAGCAATATTGGCCAGCCCTACTATTAGCTGACTGATTAAAACTGTTTATGTATCCTTTTATGAAGCTATTTTAGCTGTTAGTCCACATTTTGCTTACTCTTTCTACTGTTAATCCATACAGTTAGCTATCAATTTCACCTGTTAATTCCTTATTTCAGCTAGCTAGCTGTTTGTCTGTAGTCCTTCACTATCATTTTTTGTGTATTCACATCATTGGCTAACTATTTCCAGTTGTTTTTCCATATTTTAGCAAAGAGTTTCATCTGTTTATTCATTCTTTTGAATAACATATTTAACCATTAATCATTCTGTGAAATAGCTAATTTAAACAATTGTTCTTTTTTTTTAACAATTCCTTTTCTGTTTAAATCATTTATGTATTGCTTTTTGACTGTCTATGGCAGCTTATCTATTAATGTTAATTTTTGTGCTTAAGTCTATTCAAGTCCACTTAGTTCCTTAATTGTATTGCTATTTTTGTTGAGCCTTACACATGCCTCCTGGGGTATTGCACTACTAGTTTTGAGTCACTGAAGCTCTGCAAATTAAAACACACACTGTATTGCTGTATAAACATATGGATTTGTAAACTTGTCTCAGATCTGTCATGTAAAAGAGATCTTGATGTCACTAAGACATCCCGGAAGAATGGAAAAACTTGAAGAATGGAAAAACTTGATTAAATATGATGACTATTTTGTATCTACAGTGTCTCACTGGTGTATATGATGTTCTAAAATGTTGTAAATGAGATCAAGATCAGGTTCAGGTTCATTTTTTTACAACTAAAAATGATTCAATTGAAGCTGATTTATGACCACAGTACAAAAACAGAGTGCAGTGTGTCTGTACTAGCAGCTCTCAGTGTGAGGTTAGACAATGTTTCAGCTTTTATACAGTGTTTCTCTATGGCCTTAGAAAATAACCTTCAGTATTTGTTATCTAAAGTCTCTCAAGCTCCAAACTGAATAGACCAAAAGTGCAGAAATAAAGGAAAAATATAAAGTGCACATTTGGGCTTCTTTGCATGTTGAAGTGAAAATGATCACTTTTCTATTCGACTGAGGATTAATTCCAGATACAACTACTCGAGTGACTGATCCTGCTTTTACTGTTTACTCTTTCTTTAACAAACTCTTTTATTTAATCACTACCTCTGGATGTGTTCTACTGCTTTTTCTGTTTTCTTAATGTCCTTATAAATAATTTATATTACTATATTCTTCTATTGAACAGTTCCTGCTGTTGGCAGCTTTTGATGTTAATTTAATATGATGCATTCCTTGTCTTTACATTTGAGTGTACGAGGCTCAGAACTCACTTCAGTGATATTTGTCTGTCAATTCTGGAGCACACTGTTGCATACAAAATAATCTGTTTCTCTTTAGATAGAATCCCTGCTTTTAAAAGCATTATGGTATTTATAGTAAAAAGCATGGCTGGTCCTTCTATTGTAGGTATTTTAAACTGCATTTCCAGTGGGATTCAGTTTCTGATGGTTTATTAATGTAATGACGTAGTTATAACGTAATGAGAGAAAATCAAGTTGGAGTAATTCTCAGTCTGGTTGAATAGTCTTCCTTGAATATTTTCTCGTTGGTAATCTGTAGTAAGTATGTTGTGGCTGCTGTAGATGTGAAACAGACTGCAGTTAAGGTACAAAAAAGTGTTCTAGATTTGTTTGTCTCTGCTCACAGGAGCACAATCGGTAATTGTGCATTCGGATCGCAGTTCATGTGGGTTTAATTAGGAGGCATGAGAGGACCTTGTTCCTCCTAAAAGGTAACCTGTAGAGTTCTGTCGTGCCAGTTTGTTTTTCTGTTTACTCACATGCATGTGGAACAGGATATTCTGTCCTTTCTTGTGGCACACTACACTCAAAAAAATAACTTGTTTGCTGAACATAATAAAATTGTGCAAGTGACAAATAAACAATGTTGTATCTGTACAAGCTGTAATGCAGCAATAGAGCTGGAAGACACTGCTTTGTAGTAGGACTGTAGTCAGCTGAAGAAGATCTTGGTAGACTGAATTCGTACCCTTCAACCAAAAAACAAAAACAAAAAACAAAAAACTATCTTTACTTTAGCTCAGGATCAACAAAATGGTCCATAGTGCATTGAATGCTTGGCAGTTTTAATATTAACATTACTAAAATACATTACCGTCATTCTACATACATACCTGCTGTTTGCCCTCAAACATCCACCCATTAATTCTGACTTCAACAATTCATATCAGACAATTCATATTTAGAACACTATATTACATTACATATGCATATTAGAATTACTTGTTTGTAAATGTGGCACAAAAATAACGCCATAGTATCGCTCATAAATAATCATTTGAAGACCACTTGTTTAAAGGGAGGGATTCTTCCAGCAAACTTAAATCTGAAACTCTGAACATAGCCTGCTCCCGACCAGGTCAACTCCACAGCATGTGTTACCATGGTGATCTAGCCCGGTAAAAAGAGAGACACTTTCATGATACTGAAAACTCTGACTTTAGGCTCAACATACCTCAGTAACCCACTAATCTTGCTTTGTAGTACAGCCCTCAGGTCTCTCACCCACTATCACAGCCCAGCATAAGCAATAAATACAAGGCGCGCGCGCGTGTGTGTGTGTGTGTGTGTGTGTGTGTGTGTGTGTAGAATGAGTAAAAATCAAAGCGACCAAAAAAAAAAATTGTATATTTTTTCCAACAAGAAACTTAAAAAATAAGAACATGAAAAACTGGCTAAACTGGCTTTAACACACTGGTTTTATTCATCTTACTAGTCATCAAGAGTGGGAACATTTTACAAGAATTGTTCCCACCCATTATAAATTCACACCTGCCTAAATTTCTTCCCAAAGTAAAATGGCATCGAAAACAAAGATGTGCAATAGGGAAAATACACAATGTCATTATTGTCTCTGAAAACAATCACTAAGATAATATACCTACTTCTATCACAGAGTCGAGGAGTAGCTATTGTCGCTGGTGACCATAATGTAATAATGGATCCTAAATATGATACACAGAGTAATAATGCACACCAGTTTAATCAAGCAGCAAAAGTAATGAAGAGAGCCACAAAACAGATTGGAGCTGTAAATGCATACTATTACACCTAAATGATAGAGATTATGTTTTTGGTTTTTTTGTTGATTTGTTTTTGTAAATCACATTCTTCACATGCAATGAAGAGCTATTTTCAGCAATTCTTTTGTACTCTGTGTGGGTGCAAAAGTAGTTATTGAGAGGGAAATGAGATCTGTTGAAATTTAAAGTAAAAAGAAACAGGAAAGACTTTTACAAGTTCACAAAATAAGCATGAAGTTGTTTAATGTTTACCAAAGTTAATGAATTTAGAAAGAAACCAGATTTCATAACAACTGAACAAACTGAGAAGGCCTTAATGTTTACCAGACAGAATTATTATTAATATTACATTCTAATCCGTGAACTGAGGAAACAACAAACAAAAGCAAAGATAAAATTTATATTAACTGTCAAGAAACTGAATAGAAGAAAATACTACAAACAATTATCTAAGAAAGACTCAAAGATGTACAGAGAAGAAAAATGTACTGAAATACACTGCATACAGAATTATTAGGCAAGTTGTCTTCCTGAGGATTAATTTTATTTTTGAAGAAAAACAGGGCTCTCAGCCAACCCAAAATGTTAACAAACCTCAAACCTGACTATTTAACAAAGGAAAAGCGAGTTTTGGTTTTCTCAGGAGAATATCTGTGTGTGCAGAATTATGAGGCAACTAAATGAAAAACTAAAAATTTCCCGTCTGACTTGTTTATTTTCACTTGTTAGAGTATGAATAATAAATAAACTCGAAAACTACAAATAAACAGGTCTGACATTTCAACAAATAGTCAGTGACCATTATAGCTACCCTTCTTTTCAATAACTGTTAAGAGCCTTCCATCCATGGTGTCTGTTACTTTCTTGATCTGTTGATGATCAACTTTTCATGCAGCAGCAACGACAGCCTCCCCAATGCTGTTTAAAGAGGAGTATTGTCTTCCTTCACTGTAAAGCTCACATTTAAGAACGGGCCCACAAGTTCTCAGTAGGATTTAGGTCAGGTGAGGAAGGGGGCCATGTCATAATTCTGTCATCTTCAAGTACATGCATCATAGTGGAGTACTTGGATGCCTGTGATAGAGCATTGTCCTGCATAAAAACCTTGGCCGCCTAGAATGACGTAGACTTTTTCCTGTACCACTGCTTGAGGAAAGTATCTTCTAAAAATTGGCAACAGGTATGGGAGTTGATTTTAAGTCCATCTTTAACCTAAAAAGGTCCAACTAGTTCATCTTTAACAATAGCAGCCCACACCAGTACCCCACTTCCACCTTGCTGGCGTCAGACTCGAAGTGGAGCTCTGTGCCCATTAGTGATCCAGCCAAGGGTCCATCCATCTGGTCAATCAAGAGTCCCTCTCATTTCATCCATTCATAAAACCTTTGAAAAATCTGTCTTCAGTTATCTTGTCCCAGTCTTGATGTTTCAACTTATGAGTCTTGTTCAGTGGTGGTCGTGTTCCAGCCTTCCTTAACGGGGCCACGTCTCGGACCACTGAACACCTTGTACTTCTGGAAACTCCAAGTAGGTTGCATTTCTGGAATATGGCAGTACTGGAGGTTAATGGGTTCCTGGTAGCTTCACATTTAATTCTTCTCAAGTCTTTAGCAGCCAATTTGCATCTTTTTTTCTCTACACTTTTCTTGCGACCCTGTTGACTATTTGAAACAAAATGTTTGATTGTTGTTTTTTACTTTTCAGAGTCTGTTCAATCCCTTTTTTGGCCCATTTTGTCTGTGGTAAAGAAGCTGCCTAATAATTATGCACACCTAGTACAGGGTGTTGACCACTTTAGGCCACACCCTCCCTCATTACACAAACATGCATCACGATTAGCACAATTAGCATTCAAGTTAATATAGCTTGGAGTTTGAAAATATGGTCAAGATACTCATTTGCCTAATAATTGTGCACACAGTGTATAAATACAAACTTTGCAAACAGCAGTTTTCATAGCACAGCTCAACATGTTATATCATCTATAAACAGTAGGCTGACTTGTCTACGTTAAATTCCTCAATAACTGCTGTGTGGGGATCACCAGTTGATACATTTCTTATGTCAGAAATCATATGACTATAGGCAGGTGCACACTGGTATGTTCCCAGTCTGTTGTTATCATTTTGGTATGAAATAAACTGATTCAAATTATTTAATATGCTGCGATAGTATTTATTATGATGATTCACAGTTCATTTACCATAATAACACTGCCAACCTCATCCATCCCTGTTTATGAGGTGTATTCAGATAAAACACATGTGGTTCCATAAAACAGTCCTGCATTACGTGCTCTCCTCAACAAGTTTAGCAATTCTTCAGTTATTTTGTTGATCTGAGAATAAGATGGTACAGTTCAACTGCAACACAAACTACAGCTGTCAAAAAACATGCCTCTAAAACATTAAATAAATATTGTATAACAATCTTCCAAAGCTTTGAATTTTGTTGTACATTGTGTATGATGACAATTAAAGCATCCTATCCTATTCTATTCTATTATATTCTATTCTATTAAAATATATGAATCTTAATTGTTTTTGTATTAAAATGTAAAGAGGCATGGCTGTGTTATTTCATCTTATTCCATTTTGTTGTTTTTCACGGTGAAAATAATCCAAGTAGAGGAGCTGAGGTGGTGACGTCATCAAGTACGCTGCTGTTCCAATTGCACATTAACCAAGTACGTCCTCCCGTCCTTGGGAGTACGTACTTGGTAGTACCGTTGTTTGATAGCTAGCTTACTTCCCATCACCTAGTTACGATTGGATACCGAAACAGTCAATCAGAATTTGCCCTGTCCGACTCCTGATTGTTGTTGACTTTGTGGCACATTGTAACGCTGTGCCATAGTGAGTGACGTTACGGGCAGAGTTGAGCGAGTGCAAGACTGAGAGCGAGAGAGAGAGGGAAGGAACACACGGGGGGCGGAAAAAAATAAGAAAAATTTCATTAATGCATGCTTATGTGTATTCAGCAAGCATGGAAAAAAAATTCTTGAGCACGTTATTGATAATTGTTTGCTCAAATTGCTTTGTTTTTTTTTGTTGGATTATAACTTTTACACAAAATATAATTCTGAGTTCTTGCAAAACATATGTTTTTGTGCTCAAAACTTTGCATTACTTGCTCGTAAATGTGGCACAAAAATAACGCCATACGATACAGATTCTCAGCTAAAGGAGCATGTTTTATCTGTAAACATGTTAAGCTGTACATTACTAAAATCACTGAGTGAAGTTGTGTAGTCATGTGTAGTTACAGTATTGCACACTTTATGCATTGCATTGCCATGGGAACCCCACATGAATTTGGTTGATAATGCAGAAATTGTATAAATATGTTTTTATGTTTGGTCTTGATTTTCTGTTTCCACAAAGAAAGCTTGGCTATGTTGAACTTGCTTCGTAGTACAGTCCTCTGGACAGGTAGCCACTCAGTCACAGGGCTGACACATAGACCCAGAGTATGATTCACTCTCACTTTCACCTATGGTCCAAAACAAACAACCAAAACAAAAACTAAACATGCTTTGCAATAAAAGGAAGCCGGAATGCTTGGCTGGTAAAGTCAGCATTGCTGGACAGTGCAGCCATATTGAAGTCCACAGTTTTTGAGAAGACTGTTAAAGCAACTGCAATGTTACTTGCTAATATAAAAACTGGGGTTGTAGTCAATTTAAGAAAATCTTGATCAACTGATCGTACCTACTCATTAAGTGCTTTTGGGGGAAATTAAATCTGCAAGTTGGGTGTGGATGAGCTAAATAGAGTGCTCTCTATATGCTAGCCTTATTAGCCGAAATGAATTCAGCATAAAAAGCTAGTATTTGCAACATATTAAAACATTTAAATCTGCTTATTTTATACTACAATGATAACACAGACCTGGAGCAGAACATTATGCACATGCACATATTCATGGGGTATCTGAAAGCATAACTGTATCACCTGGTGATCCCAGAACAAGAACTATTGAGGAATACAACACAGACAAGGTAACCTACTGTTTTTAGACAATATATCATCTTGATTGTTGAGTTTTGATATTCAAACTAGCATTTGCAAAGTTTACACTTGCCCTTTTGGCCATCCGACCAAACGCAGCCACTGGGATGACTTCTTTGAAATGATGTCAATTAGTTTGGAGCCGACTCCAAGTTACATGGGAATGAAAAAGGTATCTCTGCCAAAAGCAATGGATTAATCCTGGAAGGTT
This sequence comes from Dascyllus trimaculatus, assembly GCA_024666655.1. Taxonomy (NCBI): domain Eukaryota; kingdom Metazoa; phylum Chordata; class Actinopteri; family Pomacentridae; genus Dascyllus; species Dascyllus trimaculatus. Next base: position 19,489,585 of record CM045446.1, read on the forward strand.
ATTGTTGTAGCACTTATCCTGTTATGAAAGTAACAGACGATTGTCTAACCAACGAGAATTTCGGTCGGATTAGAGCAAATTGACTAGTCCATCTGGACATGACAGCATGAATATTAACTTGAAAATTTTAATGTACAGACATTGAACAAACCACCGTTAGAGTAAAAAGTTGACAATATCTGTATGAATTAAAAGATGGATCCCGCACAGTACTGACACAGTTACCCTAAGCACACCAGTCAGTCTGAAAAAAAGGTAGTAGTCTACTGTACACTTTGTGTTTGCCTGACACCAACAGTTTCCCTCGGTCCCTGGTTTTAAGCTATTTATTAGTCTGCTGAAGCTGAAACTATACTTCTCTGGGCTGCACAAAGGGGAGGATCTGTGGGCTTTGTCAGTTATATTTAAGTCCTGGTTTCTTGTATGTTTGTATGTCAGACATTTAAATGTATTTTCAGATATATATCTTTGTCTGATTTGCTTTTTAGAGTGCCTGATAAAAAGGTTGTGGTTTTCATTGTGGTTTTCATGAAATGATTCTTACAAGCTGGACAGCTTCTTCGGGCTCAGCATTAGTTTGCAAGGCAGGTTCTGTAAGTTTGAGATGGCACTTCAATAAACCACACTGATGCTCAAACACCTGATTACAATCAACACCTGATTCTAGAGTTCAATTTGGGGATTTTAATGCTCTCCAATCATCTGAGGAACTGAAGGCTCAGTGGATTATTATTTTAATGGCAATGTGTCTGAACAATAGGAAAATCCCTACCCTGTGGCTGTTCTAAATGCCTAACATATGCAGACTGTTAGCAGAGTGGATGCTGCAGCACTATGCTTCCATTATGATCAACGAAAGTGGCTACATCAGGTGTGTGAGCCGTGTGTCAGCGGTGGATTTGTGCCACAGGATCCGCTGACATAAAGTGCCTGTTTTGTTTTTTAATTAAACTACCAGCATACAGAAAATGACAGCTTAATATCAAACAGGGCTTCATTCATTCATTTGCCAGTGCCAGCTGATGGTTTCTTAGGAACTTTATCCCTTATACAGACTCTGCTGTAGTCTACTGATGTCAGCTTACCCCTTCTACACACACTGTGAAAAACTTAAAGCGTCATCATACTATACTGAGTCCAGAAACTGAAGACACCACAATACCAAAATTAAATTTACCATCTTGGTGTGCCACAACCCTGTACTGTAGAGGCACTGCTATAAACCAACTACTTTTTTCAACTAGTTTTCTATTCTAACTCTCTGAGTGTCTCTACACTCTGAAAAATATGGAAATTCAACATAATTCTATTTAAACGCATTTAGTTTTATCTTGCAGATTTATAAACGAAAGCTTTTTCTCATCAATGACTCCGGTCACACGCTGATAATCAACATTGGCTTCACATGCATACCACCATGCTTCAAACACTACTTTACTATTCCAGCAAACAGGATAACCTCAGTTTCAACTGGATAATGTCGACTCTGTAGCCTCAGGCTCTGCAGTAAAAGCTAATGTTATTGCAGAAAGCTGTGCTGTCCCCAGTGTTACATATGAATTTCAAACTGTGATGATCATTAGGCAGCATGTTTCTTTTCTCTTCTAACCAAGGCAATACCATTATTAGCCCCGAGCGTACCGTATACTTGCCTTTTTTGGGGTTGGTTTTAGCCTAAACATGCTGCTCTCTAATCAGAATGCTTCACGTCTTACATAATGAAAACACTTAAACCAATACAAAATAGAAGACACTGATTAAAAACTAAGAATTGTGCATGCTATTTCAACACTATCGCCCACATAAAACCAGCTAAGACGATTTTGGAAGAATTGGTGCACAGAATAAAGGATGAAGTGTTCAGCATATGTTGGAACTCCTTAAAATAGAAGCTTCATGTGAAACTTCATGAAGTTAGTCGGTGGATGAACTTTGCGTGGGACTCTAGACAACTTCTGGGAAGATGTATCGAAAGACGATGGATAGATGTAAATTAATATATTGTGGTTTTGTGCATGATGAAAATGATGCTGTTGAGTGCCAGTCTCTCATTGATGATGCAGGAAACAATCCATTTAGCTTTTACTGTGTTCCAAAGAAGTTTAGTCAATTATCTTAAAGGTCCCATATTATACTCCTTTTCAGCAAGTTCACATAAGTCTCAGAGGTCCCAGAAGCATCAGTTTGAAGTTTGTTGCCTAAAAACTCAGTTTGTTCCTGGACTACAGCCAGCCTGTAACTCCCTCTTGTGATCTCCTCTGAGAATAGCTGTTTCTATGTCTGTGATAATGAGCTGTGCCTGTCCACACCTCCTTTGCGCCCCTCTCTGATGGGAAGATGTTGTCCGGTTCAATGTGCTAATGTTTACACAGAGTGCGTAGGTATGGCTTATAGAAGCGCTGTGGTTTAGCCATACCAATTTGATACAGAGTCTGACCCAAAAGGAGGGGCTCCTGAAGAAATTCAAACTCTGCGGCTGCAGTAGGATGTTTCTGAATGGCTAGCTATGTTACCAACAGTAACTTTACATTGGTAACTTACGTTACCAAGTGCTGGGGGCGCATATTATTGTTAGGAAACCATTCTAAAGTGAATCCTTTATAATATGGGACCTTTCAAGAAAAAAATGATGGAGGAGGAGGCTGGTGGAGAAGGAGAGGTCATGCCTCTTTTAACATCAGTTAATTTTCAGGCCTGTTTTTCAGCCCATCTGTCCCTGTTCTCATAGAAATATATTTTTTAAACCAAAGTGATCATCAGATGCGAACATTTACATGATAAACATAAATGCAGTTACATCAATAAACTCTGAGATCCTCCTAACTTGACTGGATATCAATTAATGTATGAAGTAAGTGTAAATTACCTTTCTCTTAACCGGTGATTGAACTAACGAAATAGTAACTTGATCGTTTGTTAATGGAAGTCATGACACATTGTGCAATTATCATCATTTTTTATTAGTTAATTATAGAATTTGTACTCTGATCATAAATTGTTATCGATAACGGGTATAGTGTCTGTTGCCTGCTCCTCTTCCCTGCTTGAGGTTAGCAGCCTCATGGGCACTTCAGCTGCTATGAGCATAACACACCTGAATCTAAGACCAAATTGTTGCCTTAACTGAAAAAGCAGTGAAATGCCAAATCAGTAGAGTTCTGCTTCAATATTAAACCCTAACTTTAACCCATATAATGAAATTCCTTTGTTGTCTAACATTAACCACATACTCAGAGTGCAAACCCTGGACTCCAGTGCTTGTGATGACACTGCTGAAGAAATTGTTTTTCAGTCTGTTGTGCTATTTTCTGCTACTGTTTGCCAGATGGTAAGAGAGTAAACGGTCCATGACAGGGGTGGCCAAGGTCCTCAAGTATCCTTTGGGTTTTCACCCTGCTCAATTAGTAGTAGGCCTCAATCCCAGTGATGATTTTACCACACTGTAGAGCATTGGTGTAGTTGGCTGCTGTACCTTGGATGGTACAGCTTTGTGTCCATAAGTACAAGCTTAATCCACGTGACAGTGAAATGTGGGGGGAGAACCCGAGGTGGTTACCAGGCCTCAAGAGTCCCGTAAGGCTTGTGCTATGAAGCAATTTTGGCATACCCATGATATGTTTTCATTATCTGGCTTCACCAAGCCTAATAAACATAGTCACGCTGAGTGGTCATACAAAGCTGGTTATCTACTCAGTAAGTCAACCCAGGATCTCTGAACCTAGCTATGTGCACATTCACATTAAATGGGTGGTGTTGGTACTTGATGACTAGACATGGACAGGTCATGGACATGTTTCTCAGAAGAAGAACAAACTGTAATCCTAACCCACTTTGAAAAATGTAATTATATTATGCAGGAACAACACAGCTGCTGCAGCCAAAGCAGGGAGGAATGCTGACAAAAAATGCAGACTGTGTGAATGTGGAAGTTAATAGACACATCAATATTACTGCCCCATCATTAAGGCACAAATAGAAATGACTATAATTACAGTTCTGTATTATATTTAATGAATGTGTTGCTTAGATGTAGTATATTCTTATGGTGTGTAAGACATTTTCAGCCTTACCTTTGTCACTGCAATCCTGGTGATTTTAAACAGTCTTTGGAGCAAGTAAAGAACAAATATTAAAACGTAATTCAAATTGATAGATGGATTTAATACAAATCTCGTAAGGTCAGATAGTACAAGGCTGTAGAGCTTTCATCAGGCTCTGTTTTAGAATTGTAGCTCTATACAAAAATACATACAACAAAAACATGGCTTTGAAATTTCTTGCAGTTAAGAGAAAAATAAAATAAAGGATAAAGGAAGATTGTAGTTCCCTCCACTGAGAATCTATATCTCTCTCATCAGGGAAACAAAAGGGTTCAGACAGTCTCTTAAAACTCCGTTCTTCCCACACTGTAAACCCGAACAAGTTACCAGAACTCCAAAATTTTGAGGCAATCGATTGCCACAAAATTTTTGAGTTGATGAACTCAAAAGTCAAAAGTTTTCAGAACTTAAAAGTTTGGATTATTTCTACTTTTATCTTTTGATTACAGTTCAATTAAAGTGTACATTAAATCAACTCAAATATTTTCATTAATATTACTTAAAGTTCTCAGTTATTTCGACTCAAACATTTTATGTTAACATGACTTAAAGTTTTCAATAGGAATAAGTTAAGAGAACTTAAAAGAATAAGTACACAAACACACAATTTTATATTAACAAAACTCAATGTTTATTAGTTTATGTTGTGACTTTTTTTAAGTAACCACAAGTCAAAATTGTTGACATAGTAATACTGAAAAACATGCAACTCAAAACTTAAAAATTTTGAGGCAATTGATTGCCTCAATTACATTGAGTACAACTCACTTAATGACTAAAAGTCCTAAATAGAATAGAACATAACATAAAAGTAAAATTTTACATAAAATGTAGAGCGGCCACAATTAGTTGATTAATTGATTAGTTGCCAACTAATAATTTAATTATCAGTGATTTTGATAATGAATTGTTTGAAGACATTTAAGGAGAAAATGTTGAAATTCTCAGATCCTAGGCCTTCAAATGTGAATAGTTTCTGGTTTCATTCAACCTCTATGATTTAACTGTTGGTGGGATAAAACTACACATTTGAACATAGCTCTTTAGGCTCTGGGAAATAGACATTTTTCACAATTTTCTGATATTTTATTTACCAAACAACTAATCAATTATTCAAAAACAAACAAATAAATAAATAATAAGTAATCAATAATGAACATAAATAATAAATAATCAAACAAAATAATCTTTGGCTACAGCACCCACAAAATACCAAGCTAATGTGTAGTTTTGGATTTCTGGCTAATACTTAAGATGGCCAACAGGGTAGCAACTTAGATGAAATTACAATAAAAACTTACAAAAATACTGACCTCTTTAAGAACATTTGTAATCTACATTAACCAGTATCAAATGCAGTGTACTTTGGTTTATTTTGAGCAGCCCTCAACGATAGAGTAAAAGTGTTACATCAACAAGAACGAAGGCACATCGTGTAGGGTGGGCCTACTGACTGAACAACTGCAGAGCCTTGCAGCAACTAAGGCATTTTTTGACACTAGCAAAGAACTTTGAACTAGAGGGGAAATGCCTTACCCTACATCCTTCTCAGAGGAGTTTCTACACATGTATCATTAAGTCATTCTTGAGAGACTGCAACCTGGGTGACAGTTTACGATCTTCTAGACCAAGTAAAATCTTCTGAGCAAATTCAAAAGTGTTGGTCAGAGCTTTGGGATAGCTGAGGTGTAGTGCATAGATCAGTCCAAACATTACCAGGAAGGCATCACCAAATCTGGGGAGGCTGACCACGATGTCACTCTCAATGACGACAGAGACTTTCGCAGGCTGGTAGTGAACTGGACTTGGGTCATGGTCATTGATGAAGGTGACAAGGGCCACTGCAACATCTTCAAGCTCACCGGGCTCGTCCTGAATGAATAAAAGACAGATACTAATCATAAATCAATCCACGGTTTCTACAAATATAAGAGTTAAATTTCATTCTCTCCTACACATAAAAAAACAACAACATTTAAGTGTTTTTTTTGTTATTGTTGAATAATCATCTCTCAAATGTTTTACTAACATTTGAACAAAACACAAATCCAGTTCATTTGTAGTAGAGTCAAAGAAAACAGACCAAAGCTCTCCAAATCACTCAAACTGTATGGAAAGATTCCACAAGGTTAATACTTTGATGAGCTGTTATATAGTGATACTGTTAATTATTCAAGGAGAGTCACCGTGCAGGTTCTGAAACACCCAGAGACGTCCTCATGCAGAAACACAGGAAGGGCATGGAGAACGGTGGTGCGCCTGGTGTGGATGTCGTGGAATTCCTATTAAGATAACAACAGAGGTGTATATACTGTTAAGTTTACTGTAAAAGCTGACTGTAAAACTAATCAGAACAAATGTCCACAAATAACCTTTTCACACATTTAATGCAATCAGAAAAAAGCTCAAAAGCATTGAACCTGTGTAATGTTACAGAGGGTCAACTTATGAAATGTGTAATATACTATTCACCTGTTCATCGTGGACTTTTAAAATTTTGGCTAACGCATCTGCAGTCTTCCCAGTTTTGGACGCCGTCTGTCTGAATATGGCCATCAGTCGAGGAAGATGGCGGTCAAGCTCAGCGTAGAATGCATTGGGCAGGTTCTGGTTGCAAATGCGTTGAAACTCTGCATACACCTACATTTAAGAACAGGGGAAAGACAATACAGCAACATCAGTAAGTCATTTCAACTTGGAGGATCTTTTGTACTCATATAAAGCAGCAAATAGCCACTAAATAAGTAAGAACCACAACTTTCACTTTAAACCATTCAGAATGTGTTTCTTTCAACCTATTTGGTGAATTTGATAATTTTGAAGACTGGGATGCAGCAGAAGAGAAAGAGAGAAGAGAATATAAGAAGAAGGAGATGCGACACAAGGAGGTGACACCGGAGGAATTGAACAGTTTAGAGGATGAAAAGGATGAGGTAAACATCCTCTGGACACACACAAGCGGTAAGAGGTGCTCTTGCCCTCTGAAATGATACTTTGTATCACGTAACAACGTTAAGCAATCATCTTACTTCCCTCCACTGATTTGGCATAATAGAACAGCAGAGCCGGTTACCTTGGCAGCCCGTCACAACGAGAGGTATTAAATAGTCCCCTCAACCGCTTCTTGTGAAAAACTTAAGAATTTTACGGAAAAAAACAACATTAACGTATTAATAATTCATTTAATATTTCTTTCTTTCTTAAGTGACCATGGTATAAGCAGGATAATGCCCTTCGAGGTGTCCCTTATCAGAAATGTATGTTCTTCGCAGAGGCGGTTGCCTCCGAGAAGTACATTAATTTCTGATAATGAACACCTCGTCCAGCGTTATCCCTTACATATAAACAATTGCAGCGTCTACCTGACGCGCTATCTGACTCACATAAATAACATGGACCCGCTATTTCCGCCTTTTTTCCCCGACACGCGCCCAAAATACCGATAAACGTTAACTTCTTCAATATCTGGCGAGCTATTTCACTTACCTAACAACTAATGAAGCCGTGTTTATGTTTATGTTGTAACGTGTCTCAACAAGTTTGAATTGACGCGGTGCTCATTTAACACACACAGGCGTCATATGACGTTACGAACACCTGTACAGGTTGGAGGAGGTCTACGCTCTCAATAACACAAGTCAACAAATGTCTAAAAGAAGGATAAGCGAATAAATATTAATTTTCAATACTTACAGTGAATCCAATAATGCAGACCACGATGAAAACGAGCGCTTGTGCAGTGATTGTGCCGCTTTGAATCCCGCCTTCCGACTTCTTTCTTGTTCTGTGTTTTTTTTAAACAGCGCGAAGCAACCAGTGCATCAGGTAAATTAGCGCCACCTGCTGCTTGGGAGTGTGAAGCAGAAATAAATCTAGAATCACAAGTAGTGTGTTGATCCCTGGCTACATCTGTAGTTGCTCAGCACTCAGGTAGAGAAACATTATGACAATATAAATAATACAGATAAGACTATATATGTATGTAAGCTCAGTGTTATTGTTTTTTTTAATGTTTGTTATTTATTTATAAAGATTGATTTTACTTAATTTGTGAAGCACCTTAATATATTTGATCATGATGAAATGTGCTATATAAATAAGATTGATTATTAAACCTTATTCATCAATCCTGTTCATAATTAACTAATGTGTACAATCTATGATTGCATAATAGTCTCTTCATCCTGGCAGTGCTCAAATAAACAGGTTGCATGCTTTCATATCAACCCTCACCACACCTACTACAACCTTACTGACATCAGACCCATGCAGTAATGTTAAAAGAATAGAAATAAATGGCAATAATTATTTTTAATATCTAATTACTGAATCTTTTAAGTTATGTCTAAGTTATGCTTTTAAGTTACTGCTTATTTAATATACAAATAGTTCAAGTCATTCAATAATTTTGAGTTTAATTTACTCAAAAGCCAGAACATGTTACACAAACTCGATATATTTAAGTAAGTGAAACTTTTTTTAAAGAATTGAGTTTACAGTACTTAATCTATTTAATTATTTTGATCATTCGGGTTTACAGTGCAGGTGTTGTAAAAGTTAGGCACAATTCATGGCAGGATGTTAGGGATGCAAATTATGAATAGTTTTTAAATATCAATAATCAGTATAATAACGGATTAACTGATAAACTGAGTCTAGAAACACGGTCCCACTTGATCCTAGCTAGTCGCAAACACAAGCCCTGGCCAGAGGTCATCAAGCGTCACAAAAGTCTTTGTCATGGTGTCCCATTGGTAGCAGAACCCCCTCAATGGTTGTAAGATAAGCTAGGATCAACATGGTCATACTCAAACCTAGCTTGTTGTAAACACATGAGGTCATTCAGTGTCACAGGAGTCCTTGTCATGGTGTCCTGTTGCTAGCAATGGTTTTGAGACAAGCAAGAGTCAACTAGAAACATGATCCTACTCGATCCTAGCTTGTCTTAAACACATGAGCTTCGGCAGGAGGTCATTAATTGTCACATGAGTCCTTGTCATGGTGGCCCCTTGCTACCTAGACCTCCACAATGGTTTTAAGGCAAGCTGGAATCAGCTAGAAACATGGTCCTACTGAATCCTAGCTTGTCCCTAAACACATGAGCTCTGGTTTGGGGTCATTGAGCATCACAGAAATCTTTTTCATTGTGGCCCCTTGCTAGCTAAACCCCTACAATGTTTTTAAGACAAGCTAGGATCAACTGGAAACACCCTCCTACTTGATCCTAGCTTGTTTCAAACACACGAGCTCTGGTTGGAGGTCATTAAGCATCACAGAAATCTTTTTCATGATGGCCCCTTGTTAGCTAAACCTCTACAATGGTTTTAAAACAAGCAAGGATCAACAAGAAACACAGTCCTACTTAACCCTAGCTTGTCCTAAACATGGGCTCTGGCTAGAGGTCATTAAGCATCATGGACATTGAAGTCTTTGTCATGGTGACCCCTTGCTACCTAGACCTCCACAATGGTTTTAAGGCAAGCTGGAATCAGCTAGAAACAAGATCCTACTGAATCCTATCTTGTCCCTAAACACATGAGCTCTGGTTGGAGGTCATTAAGCGTCACAGGAGTCCTTGTCATGGTGTCCTGTTGCTAGCAATGGTTTTAAGACAAGCAAGCATCAACTAGAAACATGGTCCTACTTGATTCTAGCTTGTCTTAAACACATGAGCTTCGGCAGGAGGTCATTAAGCATCATGGACATTGAAGTCTTTGTCATGGTGGCCCCTTGCTACCTAGACCTCCACAATGGTTTTAAGGCAAGCTGGAATCAGCTAGAAACATGGTCCTACTGAATCCTAGCTTGTCCCTAAACACATGAGCTCTGGTTGGGGGTCATTGAGCATCACATAAGTCTTTGTCATCGTGGCCCCTTCCTCGTTAAACCCCTACAATAGTTTTAAATCAAGCAAGGATCAACAAGAAACACAGTCATACTTGGTCCTAGCTTGTCCCTAAACATATGAGCTCTGGTCAGAGGTCATTAAGCATCACATAAGTCTTTGTCATTGTGGCAGCTTCCTTGCTAAACCCCAACAATGTTTTTAAGACAAGCAAGGATCAACAAGAAACATCCTCCGACTTGACCCAAGCTTGTCCTAAACATGAGCTCTGGCTAGAGGTCATTAAGCATCATGGACATGGAAGTCTTTGTCATGGTGATCCGTTGCGAGCTAAACCCCTACAATGGTTTTAAAACAAGGTAGTATCAACTAGAAACATGGTCTTACCCAATCCTAGTTTGTCCCTAAACACATGAGCTCTGGCTGGGAGTCATTAAGCATCACAGAAGTCTTTGTCATGGTGGCCTCTTGCTAGCTAAACCCCTACAATAGTTTTAAATCAAGCAAGGATCAACAAGAAACACAGTCATACTTGGTCCTAGCTTGTCCCTAAACATATGAGCTCTGGTCAGAGGTCATTAAGCATCACATAAGTCTTTGTCATTGTGGCATCTTCCTTGCTAAACCCCAACAATGTTTTTAAGACAAGCTAGGATCAACTAAAAACACCCTCCTACTTGATCCTAGCTTGTTTTAAACACATGAACTCTGGTCGGAGGTCATTAAGCATCACACAAGTCTTTGTCATGGTGTTCTATTACTAGCTAAACCTCCACAATGGGTTTAAGACAAGCTAGGTTTAACTATAAACATCCTGCTACTTGATCCTTGCTTGTTTTAAACACATGAGCTCTGGCCAGAGTTCATTAGGCGTCACGTGAGTCTTTGTCATGGTGGTCCACTGCTAGCTAAACCCCCACAATCAGACTGGGCCTCAGTATCAGCAGATATTAAACATTAAATGACTTGGATCGGACCGGGAGCAACGGATAATTGATTGGAACATCCCCATTAATTGATTTAATACCTTCTCTTGGACATGATGGGTTCCTGTCATGAAACTTGTCTGAAGTTCCCCCTATTTGTCCAGCAGGGTGAGCCAGCAGCTGCACTGGTCCAGCGAGCAGAGCCTGCCGTCCCTGCCCTCCAGTCCAGGAGTGGAGAACCAGTCCGCCTCCCAGTTCCTCCTGCTCCAGAAACTCTCGCTGCTCAAACTCACCGCTCTGATGGACAAATACTCCCCGTCCAGCAAGCAGGGCTGGAACTGGTAAGAAGGATGAAGGCTTTGATGGGATTGTGCTTGATTACATGCATGAAAATGAAACGGGAGTGTTCTTAGACTCCGGCACAGCTGTGTGGAGAAACTTCTTCAAGGAATCAGGAGGGTAAGGAAGGGCGGGCGGAGGGTAAATATTTCAGGCGGCCTATTTAGAAAAGACATTCATTATTCATGGCTCAGGTGCAACCTTGCCTCAGCTTTAAAAAAAACACAGCAGCAACACGCTTCAGGAGGAATGAACTCGCTTCCAAATAACCACCACCGGTGCTTCATGGGAAACCAGAGGGAAGTTTGGTTCTGTCATCTTTTCTGCTCACTGGTTAACGACCGAAGCACTGGGGCTTGTTTTGGACCACTTTCTCTTTCTTCAGTGGGTCAAACAATGCCACTATTTACATCTTTCTCACTAAATCGCCAAGCCTTTCATATTTAATACCGAAAAAAGTGAAACTCCCCAACGCTGGGAAACATCCGGAGCTGGCGGCTGCGTTGGTCCAAGTGTTTTTAATGTCCCTATTGGAGCTTAACATGCGGTGTTGAAGGTGCAGCAACCCCGGAGCGACAGCGAAAGCAACCGGGAAACGATTTAAGACACAAACTGAAGTAAGCATCCCTTAATGAAGACTTTGCGGAGCTCAAACTGCAGCTCGCTTGAAAGGCAGGGCTGCTCTCGTTGTTGACATACATGAATTTAATGAGATCAGTGTTTTGCCTCCTACACCGTGTTCTCAGAATAAGCCCTCATGCAAAATCGAGACAAATTCATTTTTCATAATAATAAAACATTCAGATATTCCGCTTGTTTACTTTGCTGAGCGTTTGTATTTTATAGTGTGCTCTGAGTGAACACATGACCCGCTTGTTTTATGCCGCGCTAGAAAACCAATTTGTTGTTTTTTTTTTTTCGCCGAGGGTGTTATGCTCAATGAGATAAGGCTGAATGTGGGAACGGAGCACTGAGAAATTACTCCTCGCAGATATTCGTCTTTAATTTTCAGGATCAGACGTGGGTTTTGGAAGGAGATGTGGGGGAAAATGTGTGGCGGCAGGTTGAAAAAAAAAGCTCCCCGTAGCTCAGGTGTGGTGTGTTTTTACATTACAAACTGCTCCATATTGAGAGTTTAAACCTCATAAACGGTGCGGAGGAGGGAGAAAGCATGTCAGCAGTGACCTCTAAGGCAGGAAGGAAAGAAAACACCAAGTTTTAAATGAGCACAAACTCTGAAGTGCTGAATGCTTGTTCTGACATGAATTAACATCGTGTTCCTTTAGCTCAAGCTGGATTAATGTGGTTATAATACAACTCGTTCTCTTTTAGGAAAAAGTCCAGGGAAGTCATATGACTTAGCTTAGAGGTGTGGTGGTTTGGTGGTTTTAGGAAGACAGTAATAATAATAACAGCGGATCCTTTATTGATCCCCTTGGGGAAATTCCTCCTCTGCATTTGACCCATCCTATTGATAGTTAACTCTACATACTAGGAGCAGTCAGGGGTTAAGGGCTTTGCTCAGGGGCCCACAGTGGTGGTGACTGGGATATTCAGTCACTCTTACTTTCCCAGCTCAACCTGTTGCCAGTCCAGGGACTTGAACCGGCGACCTACCGGTTACAAGTTCGCTTGTAGTAGTGCAGAAACACTAAGGACTTCAGCCAAACCGACAGATCACCAACACACAATGTCTGAAGCGATGTCATCATAAGACAGAAAAAACGACCGACACCACCCTCAACTATTTCCATCAAGGCTGCAGGCTGCATCCGGTTAGCTTAGCCGAGCTTTAATTACTGAGCGTTACAGGTGCTGGTAGGTGGAATTTGTTCTGCCAGAGGCGTTCTGTTTTCAGGAACACGACGTCTCAGGAACGCCTGGGGGAAACTTCTTCCAATTTGTCGAAAAAGTTCATTTGGAGTCGCTAATGAACTGATTAGAGTTCGGTCGACGTGTTTTTGGCAGCAACTCAAGACTTCATGCGCTAATTATGGCGAAATGTCGCACAAACATTCCAGCAGGCCTGAAAGGCACGTTTTCTTAAAAGAGCCAACTATCAGAGCCAGAAGCTGTAAACATTTGTTAAGTGGGTTTTGAAAAGAGCAGGATGAATATAAGTTTACTCACTTGCTTTCTCTTGAACAGCTGTTTTCCCTTGCTTACAGTAATTATGCTAAGCTAGGCTAACTTCCTGCAGAGTGTAGAGTAGTATCCTCACACATGTAAATGTAAAACTGTGGCTTTTAATGAGGATCTCTTGGCTGATTTTTGCTAGAAGACTTGACATCTTGTCCATGTAGACCAGGGGTGTCCAACCCTGGTCCTCGAGAGCCACAATCCAGCATGTTTTAGATGTTTCCCTCTTCCAACACACCTGATTCAAATGATCTGGTCATCATCAAGCTCTGCAGAATCCTGATAACCATAGACTTATATACGTAGATGCCACATTGACTGTGGAGGGACGTGCCTAAAGCTCCGCCATCTTGGTACAGGGCTAGCAGAGGGGGGAGTGAATGTAAGTCTATGGAGGTAAGAGGTACTCCACAATCTTAAAGTAGAATTATTCACTGAATTTTCCACCGATTTCCAAACGGTTTGGTTTGTTAAAAACGTCACACATGTAGCTTTGACACAGGATGCTTGGATGCTTTTGTTCTATCTATGTCTGCCTGTCCGTCCTCCATGTCTGACGTTTGTAACAAACAATATATGTTGACAACTGATGGATTTATGATCTCTTTTATAGTGCAGACATGTCATTCCTCTATAGACGTAATGCACTGTAGGGGCGAGTGGCACTGTACCAAGATGGCCGCTGCGTAGGCATGTCGGCTCCAATCGGCAGCGGCAAACACAGCATCTACGTATTTATGTCTATGCTGATAACGATCCTGATCATTCGAATCAGGTGTGTCGGAAGAGGGAAACATCTCAAACATGCAGGATTGTGGCTCTTGAGGACCAAGATAGGCCATCCCTGATGTAGACGATAAAAAGTGGGAATTTTACTTGTAAGTTTGAGGATGAAGACGTTGGGGGGCCAAATAAAAGACGTGACAGCAGCAGGTGTTGAATCTAAAGCGTTTTAAACCAAAAGACGGTAACAGGTTGTCGGATCAGCAGTGTTGGTCCGGCAGAAGAAGAAAAAAAACCCTCCAGGCTTCGACAAGCTGCTCCAGTCTCCTCGTTCCAATGATGTAATCACTGAAGCCAAAGCGAGCACTTGATGATTAAAAATACAGCAATTAACTGCCGATTGGGACGACTGATACTCTGCGGCGCTTTCCCTTAAAATAGCCGGTTTGTTTCTGAGAGAAGTCGAAGTGAAATCCGGGGGGATTGAAAAAGAACTGGAAAGTATTCAGAGAGCTTTAGAGGAAGTATCAGAGGCGACACGTGACTCTTCTAACTCTCAGGATAATGAGCCGAGTGGAGACGAGGTTTCTGATTGTTGAAGTGCTTCGCAGCCCTCTTTCATTAAACATGACTGTTACAATGCTGCATTGTTGCTCAGAGTGCACTCAGCCTCGTGGTTCGACAGCGTCGGAAGCTAAAAAGCGTCTTTGTCTGCAGTTTCCTCGGCGGCGCTGGCGGTGAAAAGGTTCCTGATATCAGTTCAGAAACAAACTTCAGCCGTCCCTCAGAAAGTCCTTCGTCTTTGATCGACGTCCACGGTTCCTCCATGTTTTTCCCGCAGTGCTGATTTGAATGGCGCGAACATTTTAGCGACCACCAGGGACTTATGTAATCAGAAAATGTTTATTTGGCTCTCCCTTCAGAAGGAACACATGCGACGGCAGCCAAGAGGAGCTTTTTTTAACACTTGACTGCTTGAGAGAACAAATTCCCCGAATGTCTGCAAAACAATTTTTGAGTATACATTAATTTCCATAACTTCTCCCTCGGCTCCAGCCCCCGCTGTTTGATTTCTCCCTGAAATCAGAAGGGTTTGGGGATCTAACGGAGGCCTCTCTCTGCCCGCAGGACTGTTCCCAAACCGCTGAGGAAGACCAAGGCGATGGAGGTGAAAGGCCGGCGGGTGTTCGGGGCTCCTCTGCTGCTCAGCGTCCAGCAGACTGGAGATCCGCTGCCTCCGAGCATCCTCAGGGCGCTGGTGCACCTGAGGACCGAGTGTTTGGACCAGGTAACCAGACCAAACCCCTCGACAGGCCTCAAGGGGGATCCAGAAACAGCGGTGCACAGAAAACCCTTCAGAGGTCTTCTGAAATCATCTCGGTGTTATCAGGTGGCTACGGAAGCCCTAAGCGGCCACGGTCCAGCTTAATTTTTTTTGCTCCGTTTTCTCGAGAAAACGAGATCATTCTCCTTCGTTTTCTCATTATAACGACTTAATTTTCCGGTGAGGTACAAAGTGAAACCAACCCTCCAGACCAGAAGGAGCTCTGCCACCGCCAATAACTCATTAGTGACACGTTGACATTTACAGTTGATGTCTGCAGTGATTCTGGTGACACTACAGTACAGTAGAGTGAAGTTATTGATTATTTGTGTCGTGTTTCTCTTTGCTGTTGCAGCGGTTTTGTAATTTGCAGACGGTCCCTGTTCACTCGTCATACAGCCGGCTGCTCATAGACACCAGTGTTATTTCTGCAGCCTGAAAGACAGCTACTGTTGATAAAGCTGGGCTTGTAGCACATTGTCTACCTGACAACGATGGAAAGAGGCATCGATTAGGATTTGACAACGTGTCACTAATGAGTTATTGATGCTGGAAGTCTGAATCTGTGAACATCTTTCCAACTTTAATGAACTCTCAGTCGGTAGTGTGCAGCGGTGGCAGAGCTCCTTCTGGTCTGGAGGGTTGGTTTCACTTTGAACCTCACCGGAAAATTAAGTCGTTGAAACGAGAAAACAGTGAAAATTAAGTTGGACCATGGCCGCTTAGGGCTTCCGTAGGTGGCTTACTGTGTGCAGAAAAGCTAGTTAGTGATGCCAAACTGAAAAAAAGACAGAAAACAGAAAATGATCATTACCTGCAGCATTTTAGTGCTTTTTAACGATCATAACTGTGATTTAAGTAATAATCTTGCAGGAGACGGAAGAGTTCAGGCTGATCAAAGCAGAAACTTCGAGGGCAAAATGTGTCCAATATCATCTTTACAAGGCTTTTGGGGTGGACTTTGATTAAAACTGTTGTTGTAGCGCAAGTTTAATTGAGTGAAATAACAACAGTGAAACCAGTAAAACACTTGTGTCCCTGTAGATTCTCAGTCATCCAGGTCAGGACAACGAGGTAAAAGGTGTCCGAGAAACTTAACATAGATGTCAGGTTGCTTTCTACTGCAGCTCTTAAGAGTAAAAACGTCTGGAAAGTTTCGTTTCCACCATCACCTGTGAGAAAAAGTGCATTAGTGACGCTACACTGAGGCTCTGAACCAAGTTTCTGCAGATCCACAAGATTAGAGTAGCAAGAAAGAAAGTCTAAATTCTCTAGTTGCAGTTTTATAAATGCAAATATTTCCTGGTTTCTTTCTTCCTCTGTGACTGTAATCTGAGTATCTTTTGCGCCTTTTTGTCATCCTGGACACTGAGTGATATTTTAACTGTTTTTTTGACGTGGCACAGACCAAACGACTAATTGATTAATTAGAAAATGATCATTAGTTTCAGCCCCACACCGGATCAATTAGAGCGTTCGTAAGTCTTGGTTCCTATGAGGCATTCAGGCAGCTAAGCTAGCCATAAAGAGCAGTATTTTACTCTGCTTAATGCTTTTTTTATTTGATCTTTTCATTGATGTTTTGTCTTCCTACTTTTTTAGATTTACCGATTTCCTTTTTTGTATTTCTCACCACACAAAACATCAAAAAGCGACATAAATTATCATCAAATCACTTTATACACACAGACATACATGTGTATTTAGTTATTTGCATTGCTTTTTGTATAAAAACTAAAGAAAGCATGTTTAACTTCCTCTTTTCTCAGTAAAAGTTTGCCTTAAGAAAGCGACTGTCCACCATCACAAATGAGAAACCATGTTTAAAATTAAGAAACAACCAAAATAAACTTTAAATGAGCATGAAAATAGATCACATGTCGAATATTTACATTTAAAAAACTGTTAAAATAATTTATAATAATCATTCTAATTGTCAGAATATAGAAATATTAGCAGTATAGGTTGTACACCCCCCTTTGTACTCGCACACATGGTACAGTCTGCCACACCCCCCTTCTATAAAGGCATTTGGAATCTTCCACTTCTTGTTTGACAGTTGAGCCTTTAAGATGGTGGAGTGGAGACACACAGCAAACATCTGGTAACACAAAACTGCATCATAACAAAGAATTAAACGTGTCTGACTGTGGATGTGTGTCACTAAAGTATAGTTATCTCTGTTGCGTGGAAATTAAATCAGAATGGAGACATAAACGAGCAGAAATGACCTGAAACGTCAGCAACGGTTGAAATCCTAAAAGCCATGTGCTCTATGGTGTAACAGTGACGACAACAACAACGATGCAGCTCTGTTGCTTTGTCTGTTAGCTTCACTTTGTTTGATGGTTGTCGCTGTCAGGTGGGTCTTTTCCGGAAGTCGGGGGTGAAGTCTCGCATCCAGTACCTCCGTGAGATGGTGGAGTCGGACCCAGACGGAGTTTCGTACGAAGGTCAGTCGGCCTTCGACGTGGCCGACATGGTGAAGCAGTACTTCAGGGACCTGCCCGAACCCATCTTCACCAGCAAACTCAGCGAGTCCTTCCTCCACATCTACCAATGTGAGCAGATCCGAGCACGTTCTTCTTTTTCTTATTGTTATTGTTTAAGTGAATTTGATGGATGGACTTGTAAAATGAGCAGTTTGATTCTTTCAGTTCAGCTTTATTTATATGGTTCTCAACATAAACACATCATAAAAAGACCTTACGGTGTTGGATCATAGAGAGGAACCCAACAGATCAACACAATTCCCTTTGGGCTACATGTTGGCGACATGGGAAGAACAAACTCCCCTGGGGCGGCTGTGGCTCAGGTGGTAGAGCAGGTTGTCCACTGATCGCAAGGTTGGCGGTTCGATCCCCGGCCCCCTCCACATGCCGAAGTGTCCTTGGGCAAGACACTGAACCCCAAGTTGCTCCTAATGATAGATTAGCGCCTTGCATGTCGCCATTGGAGTGTGAATGGGTGATTGTAAAGCGCTTTGGATACCACTAAGGTAGAGAAAGGCGCTATATAAGTGCATTTGAAATGAAGAAACCTCCGGCAGAACCAGGTTCAAGTAGAGCAGACGTCTGCCTCGACTGGTTGGGGCGAGGGTGAAGGGGAAAGGGGATTAAAACAGCAACAACAAAACCAAGCTGTTGAGAGTAATCATTTGAATTACTTGTTCTCAGCTTAGGTTTTTACATTAGCTGTGCAACGACCCAAATCTTTGGTCTCTGGTCCCCAAATGGTGACTCACATTTTGATTGTTTAACTCATTCTGCAGACATGCTAGAACTTAGCTATGATAAACACAAACAAGCTGTTATTTACCAAGCTTTCATGTTTAGCCGCTAACAGGTTAGCATGCTAACAGATTAGCACGATATTCCGATAAACAGACCTGCACGATACATCCATTTAGCTCTGACGCAGTGTTGTTCGGAAGTCCGAAAGCAGCATTTCAGGAAGTTTGATTTGAAGGAAATCAATACAAATAAATCTTGTTTTTCTTTTGATGCTTGATGCAAAAGGAAATCTCACATGGTTCTCAATTTCCGTGACTAATCTATAGAAGAAGTCTGTTGGTAGAACATCATTTACTACGATTTAGGGGTTCCTAGATACACTGACTATTTGGACAGAGCTAAATGGGCGAGTAACTGGACAGGATCACTGAAAAGGTAGATGTGGTTACATTAAATAAACACAAAACCAGTTGTGGGACGACACAATTAATGGAATATTACTAACAATTTTGAGTTCTCCTAGTTAAGTATGGATGATCATGACATTGACGTTTAAAGTGCTCCACCCATGTAGCTGAAACCACTTGGTTCTCGTGTTTTAAATCTGATATTACGACTTTTTTCTTAACCTGGGAGACTTTAATTAATCAGCCGATAACCATGAACGTCCTTAATGCTAACATTAGCACATTCACATTTTATATTTTACCTAAACAAGCTAATTTTAAGGCCTATTGAGTTGTTAAATTAGGGACCAGTTTAGTGTTTTGTTTACCCATTTTATCTGTTATTGTGGAAATGATGCTGCCAGTTTAAATTTCTAAAGCTAACACAGACTTTAATCTTACTAGAGAATAGTAGCTGCTTATAATTTGGCTTTGTTCACACGTCTAAGTTGGTGTAATCTCTTCACTTTCGTTCTGCCTGCAGATTTTCCGAAGGACCAGCAGCTGGTCGCGGCCCAGGCGGCCATCTTGCTGCTTCCCGACGAGAACCGGGAGGCGCTTCGAACGCTGCTCTTCTTCCTGCGCGACGTCGTTTCCTGCGTGGACGAGAACCAGATGACCCCCACCAACGTCGCCGTCTGCCTGGCGCCGTCGCTCTTCCACCTCAACACCCTGAAGCGAGACGCCAACGCTGCCAGGTGAGCTGAGGACCCGGTCCAGAACTGTATTTTTTAGGGCTCCGTTATCGAATCAATCCCATAAACCACCTTGTGAAAACTGAGGTTACACCTTTGACGATGGGAACTTGCACCCACAGACATATATACGTAGAAGCTGCGTTGACTGCTGCTGCCGATTGGAGCCAACGTGCCTACGCGGCGGCCATCTTGGTACAGTGCCACTTGCCCCTACAGTGCATTACGTCTATAGAGGAATGACATGTCTGCACTATAAAAGTGATCATAAATCCATCAGTTGTCAACATATATTGTTTGTTACAAACGTCAGACATGGAGGACGGACAGGCAGACATAAATAGAACAAAAGCATCCAAGCATCCTGTGTCAAAGCTACATGTGTGACGTTTTTAACAAACCAAACCGTTTGGAAATCGGTGGAAAATTCAGTGAATAATTCTACTTTAAGATTGTGGAGTACCTCTTACCTCCATAGACTTACATTCACTCCTCCCTCTGCTAGCCCTGTACCAAGATGGCGGAGCTTTAGGCACGTCCCTCCACAGTCAATGCGGCGTCTACGTATATACGTCTATGCTTGCACCATCTCAGTGTAAGATGATGCTAAGTGGAGGTCTGACCCACATTGTCAGTTATGTAAGTTAACAGCAATTACATAAGACCTCTGCTCTTCGGTGTGGAGTCCAGTTTACTTCAGTTTGAATGAGAGAAAATGGAAACCAGAGCTCTTCTTCACTTTAAAAGCTTGTTTTGCAGGTTTTAGCACAAATTCTTCGTGTTTATATTTCATCTGGAGTTAATTTTAGTCCAGTTTGAAGTCCTTGAACGTACCTCTAAGGACACACTGCAAAAACTCAACATCTTATCAAGTTTATTCGTCTTATTTTTAGTCAAATTGTCTCAACCCACTTCATTTAAGATAAACTCACTTTACAGGTAACATTTCAGCAGATGGAGGGACGTGTTTTAAGACAACGCATCTTAAATATCTTGTTAAGTCAAACAATCTTGAAATGATCTTGTTTTAGTTGTATTTTATAAGAAACAAGGTTCATTTCATTTCATACATGTTTCAAGCTGAGCTGTTGTTTGTATGAGATAAATAATCTGGATTTAAGAAATAAAGTAAATGCATTTTATTGGAAAATCACCAATTCATATCAGAAAACAGCTGTATGTGGAAAATGTGTTAAAAAAAACAAAGCAAATGTCTGCTTTTGAGTTAAAACCCCTCCTTTTGGGCGTAGCTGGCTTCACCTAAAACACAACACCTTCAAATGCTGTCAAACACCACTAAATATTAGGATTTCTAGCCAACTGTGAGAAGACATTATATCTCAGAATGCTTCAATTAATCTGTGTGATCTTATTTCAAGTACAAGATGGTCTTAAATCTAGAGAAGAGCCACGATAATACAACTAAAATAAGTTGAATACATCTCAAATTAAGAAGCTGACATTAAACTTATTAAAGCTAAAATCTATTTAGTTCTTTATCATGTCTGGTTTATTCTAAGACACCTCAGCTTGACAATGCTGCTAAAATATAGCTTCAAATAAGTTTTCCCTGCTGATTTTAAGACCTCAATATTCTAAATATCATGTCTTATTTCAAGAAATCTTATCAAGCAAATGTTCACTTGTTCTATTGGCAGATTTTTTCACTTATTTCAAGGTAAAAGTGCCTTAAATAAGTTTTTTTTTCTTGTTTTGGGAGGGGCATTTTTTACAGTGCAGTTTTGTCCTCCTAAGAACTGTGTTATTCCATGCCGATAATATTATATATACAGATAAATGTAAGTCTGACCCAGTTTTCACTATATCACGTGTAGTTTTGTGGCCATTTATTACGACATTTAACTTAAATAACTGAGTTGTTTTGCATTTTCTTATGAGCACGTTATAGTTACTGTTGAATCACAGCCTCGGTTACGGCTCCAGATCCTGACTTCACCTTTGGTTCGTTGATCTGAATGTGTGTCGGCTGTTAGCTGTGACAGATTGACGTTCAGGTGCCGCAGAAACAAGTTTGTTTTTCCTCCTTTTGTTCCTTCACTCGACGTCAAGTTTCCAAACTCCTCCGTTCTCACGGATCGCGTCACCTCTGGATGGCATCCAGCATTTTTTTCCCTCTGCAAATGAAAAACCTTCGGCACAGTTTACTCAGAGAGCAAATTACATAACGCCCAGCAGTTTCCATTTGGCCTCAACTTCACTCCCTGATAGCAAAGATAGTCTTTTCCAGCTAAACATCCGGTTTTCAAACGAGAGAAAAGAGAAACAGAGAAATAAGGGAGATAAAATGAGGGCGTGGAGTAAGACTGGCTGTTATGAGGACATGCAGTTTATTATTATGGGATGCTGAGTCCATCTATAGCAGTTTACTGATCATTATTTCCTTCTCCAGCTTCTTTTTTATCTGTGTTTTGCAAAACGTGTCCACATGCAAATTCCCCCACCTTTATGCAACAGAGTGAGCTGTCTGCAGACACGCACATCAGCCTATATATACTAACTGTAAAGACATAAAGCACCTAGTTTTGATTAGTTACATAAAAATATTGTAGAATGTACATTTTATTCATGTATGTGGAATAAAATGTCATATTATAGCATGTTATATAAAATGTTATAGTAAAGTATGTTAAAAAAAAGTCATAGTATATTAAAAATATCATCATATAGTATGTTGAAAAATGTCATACTATAATATATCGGAAAAAATGTCATAGTACAGTATGTCTAAAATGTCATAGAATAGTACGTCGAAAAAATGTCATAGTATAGTACGTCGGAAAAATGTGATAGTATAGCATGTCGAAAAATGTCATAGTATAGCATGTCGAAAAATGTCATAGTATAGCATGTCGAAAAAATGTCATAGTATAGCATGTCGAAAAAATGTCATAGTATAGCATGTCGAAAAATGTCATAGTATAGTATGTCGAAAAAATGTCATAGTATAGCATGTCGAAAAATGTCATAGTATAGTACGTCGAAAAAATGTCATAGTATAGCATGTCGAAAAAATGTCATAGTATAGCATGTCGAAAAAATGTCATAGTATAGTATGTCGAAAACACGTCATAGTATAGTATGTTGAAAAAATGTCATAGTAAAGCATGTCGAAAAATGTCATAGTATAGCATGTCGAAAAAATGTCATAGTATAGCATGTCGAAAAATGTCATAGTATAGTACGTCGAAAAAATGTCATAGTATAGCATGTCGAAAAAATGTCATAGTATAGCATGTCGAAAAAATGTCATAGTATAGTATGTCAAAAACACGTCATAGTATAGTATGTCGAAAAACTGTCATAGTATAGCATGTCGAAAAATGTCATAGTATAGCATGTCGAAAAAATGTCATAGTATAGCATGTCGAAAAAATGTCATAGTATAGCATGTCGAAAAAATGTCATAGTATAGCACGTCGAAAAAATGTCATAGTATAGCATGTCGAAAAAATGTCATAGTATAGCATGTCGAAAAAATGTCATAGTATAGCATGTCGAAAAAATGTCATAGTATAGTATGTCGAAAACATGTCATAGTATAGTATGTCGAAAAACTGTCATAGTATAGCATGTCGAAAAATGTCATAGTATAGCATGTCGAAAAAATGTCATAGTATAGCACGTCGAAAAAATGTCATAGTATAGCATGTCGAAAAAATGTCATAGTATAGTATGTCGAAAAAATGTCATAGTATAGCATGTCGAAAAATGTCATAGTATAGCATGTCGAAAAAATGTCATAGTATAGCACGTCGAAAAAATGTCATAGTATAGCATGTCGAAAAAATGTCATAGTATAGTATGTCGAAAAAATGTCATAGTATAGCATGTCGAAAAATGTCATAGTATAGCATGTCGAAAAAATGTCATAGTATAGTATGTCGAAAAAATGTCATAGTATAGCATGTCGAAAAATGTCATAGTGTAGCATGTCGAAAAAACTGTCGTAGTATAGCATGTCGAAAAAAATGTCATAGTATAGCATGTCGAAAAATGTCATAGTATAGCATGTCGAAAAAACTGTCATAGTATAGCATGTCGAAAAAACTGTAATAGTATAGCATGTCGAAAAATGTAATAGTATAGCATGTCGGAAAATGTCATAGTATAGCATGTCGAAAAAATGTCATAGTATAGCATGTCGAAAAAATGTCATAGTATAGTATGTCGAAAAAATGTCAAACTATAGTATTTCTAAAATGTCATAGAATAGTACGTCGAAAAAAATGTCATAGTATAGCATGTCGAAAACACGTCATAGTATAGCATGTCGAAAAAATGTCATAGTATAGTATGTCAAAAACACGTCATAGTATAGTATGTCAAAAAATGTCATAGTATAGCATGTCGAAAAATGTCATAGTATAGCTTGTCAAAAAAATGTCATAGTATAGCATGTCGAAAACACGTCATAGTATAGTATGTCGAAAAATGTCATAGTATGGCATGTCGAAAAACGTCATAGTATAGCATGTCGAAAACACGTCATAGTATAGTATGTCGAAAACACGTCATAGTATAGCATGTCAAAAAATGTCATAGTATAGTATGTCGAAAACAGGTCATAGTATAGTATGTCGAAAACACGTCATAGTATAGCATGTCGAAAAAATGTCATAGTGTAGCATGTCGAAAACACGTCATAGTATTGTATGTGGAAAACACGTCATAGTATAGTATGTCGAAAAAATGTCATAGTATAGCATGTCGAAAAAATGTCATAGTATGGCATGTCAAAAAATGTCATAGTATAGTATGTCGAAAACACGTCATAGTATAGCATGTCAAAAAATGTCATAGTATAGCATGTCGAAAACACGTCATAGTATAGTATGTCGAAAAAATGTCATAGTATAGCATGTCGAAAACGCGTCATAGTATAGCATGTCGAAAAAATGTCATAGTATAGCATGTCGAAAAATGTCATAGTATAGTATGTCGAAAACGCGTCATAGTATAGTATGTGGAAAACGCGTCATCGTATAGTACGTCGAAAAAATGTCATAGTATAGCATGTCGAAAAAATGTCACAGTATAGTATGTCGAAAAAATGTCATAGTATGGCATGTCGAAAAAATGTCATAGTATGGCATGTCGAAAAAATGTCATAGTATGGCATGTCGAAAAAATGTCATAGTATAGCATGTCGAAAAAAATTTCATACTATATTATGTCGAAAAATGTCATAGTATAGCATGTCGAAAAAATGTCATAGTATAGCATGTCGAAAAAATGTCATAGTATAGTATGTCGAAAAAATGTCATAGTATAGTATGTCGAAAAAATGTCATGGTATAGTATGTCGAAAAATGTCATGGTATAGTACGTCGAAAAAATGTCATAGCATAGTATGTCGAAAAATTGTCATACTATAGTATGTCTAAAATGTCATAGCATAGTATGTCGAAAAATTGTCATACTATAGTATGTCGAAAAATGTCATAGTATAGTATGTCGAAAAAATGTCATAGTATAGTATGTCGAAAAAATGTCATGGTATAGTATGTCGAAAAATGTCATGGTATAGTACGTCGAAAAAATGTCATAGTATAGTATGTCGAAAAATGTCATAGCATAGTATGTCGAAAAATTGTCATACTATAGTATGTCTAAAATGTCATAGAATAGTACATCGAAAAAATGTCATAGTATAGTACGTCGAAAAAATGTCATAGTATAGCATGTCGAAAAATGTCATAGTATAGCACGTCGAAAAATGTCATAGTATAGTACGTCGAAAAAATGTCATAGTATAGCATGTCGAAAAATGTCATAGTATAGCATGTCGAAAAATGTCATAGTATAGCACGTCGAAAAAATGTCATAGTATAGCATGTCGAAAAATGTCATAGTATAGCACGTCGAAAAAATGTCATAGTATAGCATGTCGAAAAAATGTCATAGTATAGTATGTCGAAAAACTGTCATAGTATAGCATGTCGAAAAATGTCATAGTATAATATGTCCAAAAATGTCATAGTATAGTATGTCGAAAACACGTCATAGTATAGGATGTCGAAAAAATGTCATAGTATAGCATGTCGAAAAATGTCATAGTATAGTATGTCGAAAACGCGTCATAGTATAGTATGTGGAAAACGCGTCATCGTATAGTACGTCGAAAAAATGTCATAGTATAGTATGTCGAAAAAATGTCATAGTATAGTATGTCGAAAAAATGTCATAGTATGGCATGTCGAAAAAATGTCATAGTATAGCATGTCGAAAAAATGTCATACTATAGTATGTCGAAAACATAGTAGTAGTAGTAGTAATAGTAATACATAGTATAGTATGTTGAAAAAATGTCATAGTATAGTATGTCGAAAAAATGTCATAGCATAGTATGTCGAAAAATTGTCATACTATAGTATGTCGAAAACACGTCATAGTATAGCATGTTGAAAACACGTCATAGTATAGCATGTCGAAAACGCGTCATAGTATAGCATGTCGAAAAATGTCATAGTATAGCATGTCGAAAAAATGTCATAGTATAGCATGTCGAAAAATGTCATAGTATAGCATGTCGAAAAAATGTCATAGTATAGCATGTCGAAAAACGTCACAGTATAGTACGTCGAAAAAATGTCATAGCATAGTATGTCGAAAAATTGTCATACTATAGTATGTCTTAAATGTCATAGAATAGTACATCGAAAAAATGTCATAGTATAGTACGTCGAAGAAATGTCATAGTATAGCATGTCGAAAAATGTCATAGTATAGCATGTCGAAAAAATGTCATAGTATAGTATGTCGAAAACACGTCATAGTATAGCATGTTGAAAACACGTCATAGTATAGCATGTCGAAAACACGTCATAGTATAGCATGTCGAAAAAATGTCATAGTATAGCATGTCGAAAAAATGTCATAGAATAGCATGTCGAAAACACGTCATAGTATAGTACGTCGAAAACACGTCATAGTATAGCATGTCGAAAAAATGTCATAGTATTGCATGTCGAAAACACGTCATAGTATAGCATGTCGAAAAATGTCATAGTATAGCATGTCGAAAAAATGTCATAGTATAGCATGTCGAAAAAATGTCATAGTATAGCATGTCGAAAACACGTCATAGTATAGCATGTCGAAAAAATGTCATAGTATAGTATGTCGAAAAATGTCATAGTATAGCATGTCGAAAAAATGTCATAGTATAGTATGTCGAAAAAATGTCAAACTATAGTATGTCTAAAATGTCATAGAATAGTACGTCGAAAAAAATGTCATAGTATAGCATGTCGAAAACACGTCATAGTATAGCATGTCGAAAAAATGTCATAGTATAGCATGTCGAACACACGTCATAGTATAACATGTCAAAAAATGTCATAGTATAGCATGTCGAAAAAATGTCATAGTATAGTATGTCGAAAACACGTCATAGTATAGCATGTCAAAAAATGTCATAGTATAGTATGTCGAAAACACGTCATAGTATAGCATGTCGAAAACACGTCATAGTATAGTATGTCGAAAAAATGTCATAGTATAGTATGTCGAAAACACGTCATAGTATAGTATGTCGAAAAATGTCATAGTATAGTATGTCGCAAACACGTCATAGTATAGTATGTCGAAAACACGTCATAGTATAGCATGTCGAAAAAATGTAATAGTATAGCATGTCGAAAAAATGTCATAGTATAGTATGTCGAAAAAATGTCATAGTATGGCATGTCGAAAAAATGTCATAGTATAGTATGTCGAAAAATGTCATAGAATAGTACGTCGAAAAAATGTCATAGCATAGTATGTCGAAAAATTGTCATACTATAGTATGTCTAAAATGTCATAGAATAGTACATCGAAAAAATGTCATGGTATAGTATGTTGAAGAATATCGTAGTATAGTATGTCGAAAAAATGTCATAATATAGCATGTCGAAAAATGTCATAGTATGGTATGTCGAAAACACGTCATAGTATAGTATGTCGAAAACACGTCATAGTATAGCATGTCGAAAAAATGTCATAGTATAGCATGTCGAGAAATGTCATAGTATAGCATGTCGAAAAAATGTCATAGTATAGCATGTCGAAAAATGTCATAGTATAGCATGTCGAAAAATGTCATAGTATAGCATGTCGAAAAAATGTCATAGTATAGCATGTCGAAAACACGTCATAGTATAACATGTCAAAAAATGTCATAGTATAGCATGTCAAAAAATGTCATAGTATAGTATGTCGAAAACACGTCATCGTATAGCATGTCAAAAAATGTCATAGTATAGTATGTCGAAAACACGTCATAGTATAGCATGTCGAAAACACGTCATAGTATAGTATGTCGAAAAAATGTCATAGTATAGTATGTCGAAAACACGTCATAGTATAGCATGTCGAAAAAATGTCATAGTATAGCATGTCGAAAACACGTCATAGTATAGTATGTCGAAAACGCGTCATAGTATAGTATGTGGTAAACGCGTCATCGTATAGTACGTCGAAAAAATGTCATAGTATAGCATGTCGAAAAAATGTCATAGTATAGCATGTCGAAAAAATGTCATAGTATGGCATGTCGAAAAAATGTCATAGTATGGCATGTCGAAAAAATGTCATAGTATAGCATGTCGAAAACATAGTAGTAGTAGTAGTAATAGTAATACATAGTATAGTATGTCGAAAAAATGTCATAGTATAGTATGTCGAAAAAATGTCATAGCATAGTATGTCGAAAAATTGTCATACTATAGTATGTCGAAAACACGTCATTGTATAGCATGTTGAAAACACGTCATAGTATAGCATGTTGAAAACACGTCATAGTATAGCATGTCGAAAACACGTCATAGTATAGCATGTCGAAAAATGTCATAGTATAGCATGTCGAAAAAATGTCATAGTATAGCACGTCGAAAACACGTCATAGTATAGTACGTCGAAAACACGTCATAGTATAGCATGTTGAAAACACGTCATAGTATAGCATGTTGAAAACACGTCATAGTATAGCATGTCGAAAAATGTCATAGTATAGCATGTCGAAAAAATGTCATAGTATAGCATGTCGAAAACACGTCATAGTATAGCATGTCGAAAACACGTCATAGTATAGCATGTCGAAAAATGTCATAGTATAGCATGTCGAAAAAATGTCATAGTATAGCATGTCGAAAACACGTCATAGTATAGTACGTCGAAAACACGTCATAGTATAGCATGTCGAAAACACGTCATGGTATAGCATGTCGAAAAATGTCATAGTATAGCATGTCGAAAAAATGTCATAGTATAGCATGTCGAAAAATGTCGGAACATAGCATGTCGAAAAATGTCATAGTATAGTATGTCAAAAAAATGTCATAGAATAGTATGTCGAAAAAATGTCATAGTATAGCATGTCGAAAAATGTCGGAACATAGCATGTCGAAAAATGTCATAGTATAGTATGTCAAAAAAATGTCATAGTATAGTATGTCGAAAAAATGTCATAGTATAGCATGTCGAAAAATGTCGGAACATAGCATGTCGAAAAATGTCATAGTATAGTATGTCAAAAAAATGTCATAGTATAGCATGTCGAAAAAATGTCATAGTATAGCATGTCGAAAAATGTCGGAACATAGCATGTCGAAAAATGTCATAGTATAGTATGTCGAAAAAAATGTCATAGTGTAGTATGTCGAAAAAATGTCATAGTATAGCATGTCGAAAAATGTCATAGTTTAGCATGTCGAAAAAATGTCATAGTATAGTATGTCGAAAAAATGTCATAGTATAGCATGTCGAAAAAATGTCATAGTATAGCATGTCGAAAAATGTCGGAACATAGCATGTCGAAAAATGTCATAGTATAGTATGTCAAAAAAATGTCATAGTATAGTATGTCGAAAAAATGTCATAGTATAGCATGTCGAAAAATGTCATAGTATAGTATGTCAAAAAAATGTCATAGTATAGCATGTCGAAAAAATGTCATAGTATAGCATGTCGAAAAATGTCGGAACATAGCATGTCGAAAAATGTCATAGTATAGTATGTCGAAAAAAATGTCATAGTGTAGTACGTCGAAAACACGTCATAGTATAGTATGTCGAAAAAATGTCATAGTATAGTATGTCGAAAAAATGTCATAGTATACTATGTCGAAAAATTGTCATACTATAGTATGTCTAAAATGTCATAGAATAGTACATCGAAAAAATGTCATGGTATAGTATGTTGAAGAATATCGCAGTATAGTATGTCGAAAAAATGTCATAGTGTAGCATGTCGAAAAAATGTCATAGTATAGCATGTCGAAAAATGTCATAGTATAGCATGTCGAAAAATGTCATAGTATAGCATGTCAAAAAAATGTCATAGTATAGTATGTCGAAAAATGTCATAGTATAGCATGTCGAAAAAATGTCATAGTATAGCATGTCGAAAAAATGTCATAGCATAGTACATCGAAAAAATGTCATGGTATAGTATGTTGAAGAATATCGCAGTATAGTATGTCGAAAAAATGTCATAATATAGCATGTCGAAAAATGTCATAGTATGGTATGTCGAAAACACGTCATAGTATAGCATGTCGAAAAATGTCATAGTATAGCATGTCGAAAAAATGTCATAGTATAGCATGTCGAAAAATGTCATAGTATAGCATGTCGAAAAATGTCATAGTATAGCATGTCGAAAAAATGTCATAGTATAGTAATTTAAAAAAATGTCGGAGCATAGCATGTCGAAAAATGTCATAGTATAGTATGTCAAAAAAATGTCATACTATAGTATTTCTAAAATGTCAGAATAGTACGTCGAAAAAATGTCATGGTATAGTATGTTGAAAAATATCGTAGTATAGTATGTTGAAAAAAATGTCATAGTGTAGTACGTCGAAAAAATGTCATACTATAGTATGTCTAAAATGTCATAGAATAGTACATCGAAAAAATGTCATGGTACAGTATGTCGAAAACACGTCATAGTATAGCATGTCGAAAAAATGTCATAGTATAGCATGTCGAAAAAATGTCATAGTATAGCATGTCGAAAAAATGTCATAGTATAGCATGTCGAAAACGCGTCATAGTATAGTATGTTGAATAAAACGTCTACCTTCAGCTGCTTCTCTTTTCCACTTGTCCTCTTCAGGCTTAAAGGAAGAATGATAGAAATGACATAATCATGTTCTCGTGGAAACTACAGTCAGAAGTCACGACACTCTTTGTGCTGGAAACAATCATTTTGGAAAACCGACTGCAGCTCGTCACAGTTTCCCACCGAGATGTTCACTTTTTAATGGTCCACCCACCGTCTGACCAGCCGGTTTGTTTTCAGTGTCGGGGTGGAACTTTATCTTACAACAATAGCATGATAAAAGAAAAACAGACCACAAAACAGACTCAATACTTTGTCACATGAATACATACAGGGATTTATCAGTGCATTTCACAACAATAGCAGGTCTTCCATTTATTCTAAGCTTTTTATTTATACTAATTTGTAAAATAGCTATAATTAATAATAACATTTTACAATAAGACTTTCTTAAAAAAAACCAATACAACACCAGCAAAGATTCAAAGATTACAAAGATGTTTTTCAGGCTTCACAGTTCAGTTTTCAAATAGCATTTGTCGTCTCATTTTTACTCGGAGGTCATTAAGTGTCGCTAACGTCTTTGTCCTGGTGCTTCTTGCTCGCTAAACCGCCACAATGGTCTCTGCTTGCCAACACGTACTAGCAGTAGTCCGAGCATTGTCTTCCTGTGGTTGCTACAGTACTAAACAGTAAGAGGCTCCACCTGGTGGCAGAACCAGGTACTACAGCTGATCTACAATACTTGAAATGTGTGTTATCGTGGAAAGCAGAATCAGATCAGGGAAAAAAACAGCTTGTTCAGGACATAGTTTCACTGTGTTTAATCAAAGGGAATCTTCTCTTGCTGTAGGTCCAGTCACAGGAAATACAGTCTGGGCCGTCCGGACCAGCGGGACCTGAGCGAGAACCTTGCAGCCACCCAGGGCCTGGCCAACATGATCACCGAGGCCCAGAGACTCTTCCAGGTACCTCCAACCTGCCACACAGACAGAAAACAACCAGCACATTGAAGTCTGAACACAGAAAACTTAACTAAACCATCTCTGCAGCTTCCAGAGTTTTGGCCCGGCCAGAGTTTAGGTGCTGCAGGCGTCGCCGAGGACTCCCTTTGTGAGGAGTCCGGAGGAGGAGGAGGTCCGGTTCTTCACAGTCAGAGAGGAGGTTCTGAGGAGGACCAGCAGGAGGAGAGAAGGACCAGGCTGCAGCTGAGCACCCAGAACCTCCTGAAGGAAGCCAGGGAGAAGAGCCGAGGCTGGGAGAACCACCCGGCTCCAGAGAGCGTGGAGCTGGCCTTCAAGAAGGTGAGCAGACCTGGAGGAGGTGTTGGGTCAGTCCAATCAACCAAATCTGAAAAAGAAGTTCCAGCTGACCCCTTCAGAATGAGCTTTAGCATATTTAATGAAACCATGCGACATGTTACCTTCATACAATGACTTCGTATTGAAAGAGTCATGGTTATAAAGACTAATTTAGCCAAAAGTGCTACTTCCTGTCCAAGTATTTATAGGTTTAACAGTTTATTTCACTCAACTTGTACTTTGTGATGAATGAATTGTTTTTTTCACCCAAAGTACTACTTTCTGTCCAAGTACTTCTAGTTTTAAAGGTTTATTCCACCAAAACTGTTCATAGTTTTTGTCTGGAAGCTAGAAAAGCTAGCACCTGTCTGGAGTAAACAAATGGTCGCCATGGTAACTGGCCCTAAAACAGAGTTGATGAGAGACAAAGGTTATTTATCTCAACTTTTAAAAACATTTCTGAAGCCGTTTCTCCATTTTTCTAGGCAGCATTTAGTTTCTGGTTTCTTCTATTCCGTTCATTCCAGCCATGTAGCCTATAGCGCCACCTTCTGGCGACATCTGAGAAGTTTGCTTGTAATTAAATGGAAACACGATGCTGCAGCACCTGGGCAGCAGGTTTAGTGCAGAACAGTATTTTACATGATGTTAGAGGGTTTAGATTTGACACCTTGCTGGTCTTGGTGGGTTAAACTGGGCAATTTATGTCAGTCCAACCTGTCAACACAGAGAATAACAGCAGCTGAGCTTTAACTTTTCATCCCCGTTGGCCTTCAGGTGGACGACGGCTGCCCGCTGTGGATGTGGCGAGGCTCCGTGGAGGTGGACGCCCCCCAGACCGAGCTGCTCCACCGGCTGCTGAGGGAGCAGCAGCTGTGGGAGGGAAATCTGCGTCACGCCGCCGTCATCCAGACCTTGCCCAAGGACGCCGACGTCTACCGGTACCTCCTCCAGGGCCGCGGCCACGAGCTGGGCTCCCAGCCGCTGCAGGAGCACCTGCTGCTCAGGTAACAACCAACACGCTTAACTCATGCAGCGCCTTTCAAAACACGCTTTACAAAGGGCTTTGCAGGGGGGAAAAGAGAGGTAATGATGCGGTTCGAGCCTCGGGCCTCACCTGCTGAGCTCCACGGAGCGAACAGGACACAAGAGTCAAAGCAGGAAACACCTTCAGAGTGTCAGTTTGAGTTACGCAGCTTCACGTTAGCGAAGTTTGAAGGCGGTCGTTTAAATTCTAACCCAACCCCGAAGCCACACGAGACATGACGGTATCCGTGTTTGCAGCCGGACCACGCCGTTTCCTCCCTTTATGGCCGCGCAAATGAACGCTGGGTCACCCCTGAGACCGAAATCAGAATAAGAGCCTTTGCATAATGCATCCGGCCACGGCTTTTAGCTTTAACAAATCCAGTGAAAAGACCAAAACGACCCGGCGTTGGTGCGGCTCTGCAGGACGGTAGGTTCCTAATTTTTAGAAACAGGATATAGTTTTATTTATTTTCACATTCTTCTATTAAAAACAAACACTACAGAGCCAAAGCTAACGTCTTAAACTAAAGGAGACACTTGTGCCTTTAAATTTATTGGCATAAATGACTTTAAGCGGCAAATTACATTAAATACACAGCTGTTATTAAAGTTTACATTACTGACGTCTATTCAGGGTGTTTTCTTATTGATCCTGTAATAATAGAAGACCTTTTTTTCTTACTCCTGTCACGTTTTTCCTCACTGTGGGCTCATTTTTCGCTGCAATATGAAGTCCAGCACCTCTATGGAAACAACAGAGCCATGACTAAAGGCAGATGTATGTTAAGTGTAGTATCAGACTGTTATCTTGCCTTAAATCACAAAAAAGACAAAACAAAAGTTGAATTTGAGCTCGCATCGGAGGTCATTAGGTGTCACAGAATCTTTGTCGTGGTGCTCGTCGATCGCTAAACTCCCACAATGCTCTCTGCTTGCAAACATGTAGTCCGAGTGACGCCTTCTCTCGTCTCTACAGAATTAAACAGTGAGAGGCGCCACCTGATGGAACAACAGGGTACTACAGCTGATCTACGATACTTTAAGGGATCAAATATCACTTTTTAAAACTTGTTTATACACTTAAAGCAAGTTTCTGGGCCCCAAATACCGCTCTAGGTAGAAAACGTTGCCGTTTTTCCCCATTTTCAAGGGCCAATATTTAAAAATGTGTCCTCCTCTGATGTCATTTAGTCATTTAGATCTCGTAGAAACTATTCTGCCTGTGTCCTCACCAAATTTAATTGCTGTGGGAGTTTAATTTCTACAGATACTGAACGCTTAAAATGGCTCCGAGGTCTGAAAACATATGAAATTGTCAAAATTGAGCCAAAATATCTTCTAGAACCAAGTTGCGAGTCCCAGATAACGAAGGAACACATTGTCTGAAGTGACGTGGACCGATCCTACTGGTGATTTCATCGGACAGGATTGGACTGTTGACAGTTAATAAGCTTCTGTGTTCTTATATGTATGTTAAATAAACCTGTCAGGGCTGCTTTGAAAGCCGATACTAGATGGAAAACCTAATTATTCTACTTTATCGTCGTAAATCTCATGTGAGTCCTCTTCTTCACCCTCCTCAGGACGTGGCAGGCCGACCCGTCCTCCGGCCCTCTGTTCCTGTCCTCGGTATCCACGGACCACCCTGAGGTTCTGGTGGAGGGCGTCCGGGTCCACGTCCACTGCTGCCTCTACCTGCTGGAGCCCACCGGAGCCAGGAAGACCCGGCTGACCCACCTGTGTCGAACAGATACCAGGTGAGAGTGAGTTTAGAACCAACGGGTGGAGGCGAGGATGCAGGGGAAGCAGAGTTATTAAACCGGATTTCTATCCTGCTGAGAGCCGGAGAGGATTTAAGGCCGTGAGAAGCCTATTAAAAGAAATATCTGGAGAGAGCGCTTAGTCCATCTTATCAGTCTTAATTGAGGCTGCTCTGTGTTTCTGACCTCTATCTGCTGCACAATCACCACCTCCCTGTAGGTGAGGAGGAGGAGGAACGGCGCTCATGATTCATGCCCTTTGAAACTAAGTTGCTGCAGATTTTCTGCTGCTTACGTGATCAATCCGAGTCTCGGCGGAGGACCGCGGCTCCATTCGTCTCAGCTGATTAAATGAAATGAACCTCGGCGCGACAGAAAACAGGTGGCGGCGCACAGATCTCATCTCCGTCATTACAGCTCACTGCAGCAGCACGAAGAGGCAGCGGTTTAGAGATTAGCAGGGATTCAGAGGGAACACGGAGGCTCTTTACTGTCAGGATCCCCAACACTGAGGGTCACTTTAACCCAGTGGTTCTCAACTGGTCCAGCCTCAGGACCCACTATGTCTCTATTAATAACAGTCGTGACCCGAATTTTTAAAGTTTGCTGTTCCTGTTAACAAATTAAGGTTTATTTGGGTGTAGTCTCAACGCATTTTGGTACAACTTAGGAATATTTTGGCTTATTTTTTGCTAATTTTGGTATATTTGGACGCTTTTGCCACATTCTGGGCATATTCTGGGCCCATTTTGACAGATTCTGAGCACATTTTGGTTCATTTTTGGGACGTTTTAGCATAAATTTCTCCAGTAAGCTGGCAGAGACAAATCTAGAGGTTAACATTGGACAACTACTGGTGTCACCACCCCTAAATATCCTGCTACTGAAAGCAAACTGTGTCATCAGAAACACATCCTTTAAAATAAAATACTTTACACCACTACTTTTTTTGGGGGGGCATTCTTCTGCGACCCTCTAAAAATGGCTTCGCGACCCACTTTTGGGTCCCGACCCACCAGTTGAGAACCACTGTGTTGAAGGACAGCAGGAGTCTGGATGTTTTCATGAGTGACAGACTGATTATTGGGGTCGATATGCAGCCATTCTCCAATTATCTGTAACAGATTTCGCTAAATTGAATGCGCTACTTTGGCTGATCTGATTGGTTAAACACCACAAGTAGCAGCCAATCATCTGCACTGAAAGCTACTGGTGGAGTGTTTGGAGATATTCAAGTTGAAAGAAACAGCTCAATCTTCCACCGGCACAAATAATTCACTTGATGGTGTCAATGCAGCTGGAACTTTTTTAGCTAATGGCGCTAGGCTACACCTCTTAGCCTGCAGCTAACGCCGTCTGCAGCACCGTAGCTTCTTTGTAAAGTCAGATTAACTTCAACAATCTACTCTGTCTGACAAACAACCTGCAAAAACTGAACAAGAAAACAAGACTTTGCAACAAACCAGGCGATTAGCTTTGCTCACAGTGGCTAAGGCTATGATAACAGCTAAGTTAAGAGGCACATCTAATGTATATCGGCTATCCGTCTGTCCTAATTAGGAGTTAGTTGTTGTGCCCTGTTGAGAGAACACAACACAATATTGGCATGAGGTGGGATCTCAGTGCTGAGAAACTGAAGGTTTTATCCTATGTAGTGGATCATATTTGGTCAAAAAAAGACTAGCATGTCTCAATTTCTGTCCTTTTCACTCATAAATAGGAGCCCCTTATGCTTAAGCAGGCCAAAGGGTATCTAACCCACAGGCGAGTCGTCGTTTTCACACCACCGCTCACTTACATTTGCATAGTCGGTCTCTTGCAGCCCCTTCACAGGCTGTAAAAGACGGCGGCTTTGTCCTAAGAAGGAAACTGGACTTCTGACGTCTCACGTTTCATCCAAGAGGCTTCCTTGAACTGTGTGACGGCAAGAAACAGTTGGAAGTTAGGAAATGAAAGAAAACACCGTCACCTGCACGAGACGTCCAAAAAGACTCAGTTTGTCCTTTTAGTTTCATCTCTAGTAAGACAAACATGACTAAAACAACACAAAAGTCACTCGTATCTGCAATATTTAGCTTGTGACAGAGTATTATGAAGCTTAAACTGCAGTAAGTCAACCTGAAGGTAGAGATGGAGCCGATCCAGAATCATCCAACGTAATTCACGGATTGGAAATTTCCGATCCATGAGCCACGTCTGTGCATGTCTGCTGAAAGGACCATAGACATATATACGTAGACGCTGCGTTGACTGCTGCTGCCGATTGGAGCCGACGTGCCTACGCGGCGGCCATCTTGGTACAGTGCCACTCGCCCCTACAGTGCATTACGTCTATAGAGGAATGACATGTCTGCACTATAAAAGTGATCATAAATCCATCAGTTGTCAACATATATTGTTTGTTACAAACATCAGACATGGAGGACGGACAGGCAGACATAAATAGAACAAAAGCATCCAAGCATCCTGTGTCAAAGCTACATGTGTGACGTTTTTAACAAACCAAACCGTTTGGAAATCGGTCGAAAATTCAGTGAATAATTCTACTTTAAGATTGTGGAGTACCTCTTACCTCCATAGACTTACATTCACTCCCCCCTCTGCTAGCCCTGTACCAAGATGGCGGAGCTTTAGGCACGTCCCTCCACAGTCAATGCGGCGTCTATGTATATATGTCTAAGGACTCTACCAGTGGTTCCATGCTGCTGCTCTGCTTCCTGGCTGCAAACTGTTGAATGGATTTCCTGAACGAAGGCGAGTCTCAATGAAACACGGAGTAACGACACGCCTCCATTCAGGAAATCCATTCCACAGTTTGCAGCCAGCTAGCATTTAGCAGCACTGTGGCTAACTCTTCATCATAGCATGTCCGCTGTGTGGAATTATTCTACCTTAGCGACGCTGCAGAGCAAAACTGCAATGTTTGCAGAGCCGTTGTACCGAGAGGCGGAAGCTCCGTCGCGACCTACAATACAACAAACTTAATCAGACATTTGAAAAAGCATCACAGTAAAGAGCACGGCGATTTGTTAGCCACGGGACAGAAAGACGTGAAAGCTAAAGGGATCACCGAGAAGCTGCAGCTGTAGAAGACGAAGGGCCAGATCTAGTTTATCCAGGAGATATTTATCAGAGGCTCCCTGAACTATAGAACCGAGTGTCGACCGAGTTAGCAGAGAAGCTAAAAGGAGTTCCAGCCCTGAGCTTTACTGCAGATGTTTGGATTTCCACGATCGCATGACCTCCTCCCTTGTAGGTGGAGCTAATCAACAGTAATGATCATAGTGATATTAAAGCAAACAGAGCTCTGGTATTGGAATAGTATCAGTATCGGAAGTAAAAAGATGTGGATCGGTGCATCCCTACCTGAAGGACCAGATACAAACTGTAGAAACACCTGCAAGTCAAAGCGCAGGGCAGCAAAGAGAAGCCAAGGAATCCGCTGCAGCAACTTGAACAGTAAACTCTTAGAGCTGCAACCGTTTTCACGTAAAAGGTCCCGGTGTTACGAACGAATCCTTCACTGAAGGTCAGCTCTAATTTTGATCTACGAATTTTCCCTTTGATAAGAAACAGACGAATCAAAAGGCAAAGACGGATCTGATCGAGAACTGAGTGACTGTCTCTGCAGGCTTTTAGTCGCCTGTTACAACCCAACGTTTGTGATTCTGAGCTGAATAAAGAGACTTAAAGCTGAAACACACAGCAGTTAAATGAGCCTCATTTCCACTCAGCCAGCAGGCGTCGACCCGCCGTCGCTGTTATGCAACAAAGATCCTCGTAAGAACCGAGCGACGTCGCCCAGAGGGACGAACGCCTCCGCCGCCGCCGCTTCCTCCCGCCTTTAATTTCCTCTCATGGCGGAGCTCGGACGGAGCGTCTGCGGCTTATTTGCTGTGGCATTAATTTTAAGTGCCTGGTCGCTTTCAGGGCGACACAACAGAACCGCAGCTCCGAGGTCGGCGGAGCTTTTTACAGCTCAGGCCTCTGAAACTGATCCGATCGCCGTCAGAGGAAATTAAACACGTTGTGATGGGAAACATGGAGGGCGTTTAGTTTGGACATAAAGGAGCGAGTTCCTGATGTAAAGAAAACTAACATTAAATTTAACACAGCAGCGTTTTTCCTGCTCAGAGTGGATCAACACGACACAGACAGTCTGCATTAGCTGATGCTCAAAGTTGCTTTTAGAAAAAACAGGCTAAATGTGATTTTATCTTCAGACTGTGAGACCTGGAGAGGATTTAAAGCTGATTTGGTTGCGGTTTTTATCAGAACTCCAAAGTGTTCGTCAGCCCTGAGAATGTCGTGCGTCTGTCTGCTGCTCTGATGAAGTTATGAGGCTCAGAAATGATGACGAGAATTTCACCTCTGTGTACCTGAAGGGCCCGAAACTCTGAAAACATTCATAGTGAGAAGGTTAAACTTGGCATGTCTTTATTAAATATACTAAGGTTATTATTCT
>CM045446.1:19529076-19583531 GCA_024666655.1 Dascyllus trimaculatus
GGTGACCAGGATTCAAATGTAATCTGGAAAAGCACTCGGAGACTGCAGACCTCCACCAAGCAGCTCATGTCCACCCATTAGGGCTGGTCCAAATGACGAATATCCCAATATTCCCGGGTGGGGAGGGGGGAATTTAATCACCTGTTCCTTGTCCCATTATCAACATTTCCTGAAAATTTAATCAAAATCCGTTCATAACTTTTCAAGTTATCTTGCTAATAAACAAACAAATGGACAAACAGACAAACCCCGGCAAAAACATAACCTTCGCGGAGGTAATAAAATACATGATAAAACCATAAATAGCCTCATATTGCACAAAGCAATCAATGGGTCAAATGGCCCTTACATGCAAAATATAAAAATAAACATCACTGACACCATGTTTTAGCACACATCAACACAGCTGTATTAAATGAGGCTGACATTGTTGTGGTAGTGACATTTTTCAAATAACATGGCATATCAGGGTTTCATGACCCATGGATTACTTTGCATTTGCCGTATGGAGGCATTTTAAGGCTTTGTTATGTATTTCATTGAAAATTTAATTTAGTTTTAATTTAAATTGTTTGGGAGATAACTGCAGATGTTTTTCCTCTGAGACACCAACAGCGTTTTATGAGCTAAAAAACTTCACTCACTCACCCTTCCCATCCATGAGTGTGAGGGAATAATGACTGAATCTTAATTTTTGGGTGAACTGTCCCTTTGACACAGGAAAAAGAGAGTTGATCCATATTACCTCAGACTCAATTTTCAGACACCAGAGGAATTGAACAGTTTAGAGGATGAAAAGGATGAGGTAAACATCCTCTGGACACACACAAGCGGTAAGAGGTGCTCTTGCCCTCTGAAATGATACTTTGTATCACGTAACAACGTTAAGCAATCATCTTACTTCCCTCCACTGATTAGGCATAATAGAACAGCAGAGCCGGTTACCTTGGCAGCCCGTCACAACGAGAGGTATTAAATAGTCCCCTCAACCGCTTCTTGTGAAAAACTTAAGAATTTTACGGAAAAAAAACAACATTAACGTATTAATAATTAATTTAATATTTCTTTCTTTCTTAAGTGACCATGGTATAAGCAGGATAATGCCCTTCGAGGTGTCCCTTATCAGAAATGTATGTTCTTCGCAGAGGCGGTTGCCTCCGAGAAGTACATTAATTTCTGATAATGAACACCTCCCTTACATATAAACAATTGCAGCGTCTACCTGACCCGCTATCTGACTCACATAAATAACATGGACCCGCTATTTCCGCCTTTTTTCCCCGACACGCGCCCAAAATACCGATAAACGTTAACTTCTTCAATATCTGGCGAGCTATTTCACTTACCTAACAACTAATGAAGCCGTGTTTATGTTTATGTTGTAACGTGTCTCAACAAGTTTGAATTGACGCGGTGCTCATTTAACACACACAGGCGTCATATGACGGTACGAACACCTGTACAGGTTGGAGGAGGTCTACGCTCTCAATAACACAAGTCAACAAATGTCTAAAAGAAGGATAAGCGAATAAATATTAATTTTCAATACTTACAGTGAATCCAATAATGCAGACCACGATGAAAACGAGCGCAAAAGTCCACCTTGCTGCAGTGATTGTGCGGCTTTGAATCCCGCCTTCCGACTTCTTTCTTGTTCTGTGTTTTTTTTTAAACAGCGCGAAGCAACCAGTGCATCAGGTAAACTAGCGCCACCTGCTGCTTGGGAGTGTGAAGCAGAAATAAATCTAGAATCACAAGTAGTGTGTTGATCCCTGACTACATCTGTAGTTGCTCAGCACTCAGGTAGAGAAACATTATGACAATATAAATAATACAGATAAGACTATATATGTATGTAAGCTCAGTGTTATTGTTTTTTTTAATGTTTGTTATTTATTTATAAAGATTGATTTTACTTAATTTGTGAAGCACCTTAATATTTTTGATCATGATGAAATGTGCTATATAAATAAGATTGATTATTAAACCTTATTCATCAATCCTGTTCATAATTAACTAATGTGTACAATCTATGATTGCATAATAGTCTCTTCATCCTGGCAGTGCTCAAATAAACAGGTTGCATGCTTTCATATCAACCCTCACCACACCTACTACAACCTTACTGACATCAGACCCATGCAGTAATGTTAAAAGAATAGAAATAAATGGCAATAATTATTTTTAATATCTAATTACTGAATCTTTTAAGTTATGTCTAAGTTATGCTTTTAAGTTACTGCTTACTTAATATACAAATAGTTCAAGTCATTCAATAATTTTGAGTTTAATTTACTCAAAAGCCAGAACATGTTACACAAACTCGATATATTTAAGTAAGTGAAACTTTTTTTAAAGAATTGAGTTTACAGTACTTAATCTATTTAATTATTTTGATCATTCGGGT
Source organism: Dascyllus trimaculatus (assembly GCA_024666655.1). Classification (NCBI taxonomy): domain Eukaryota; kingdom Metazoa; phylum Chordata; class Actinopteri; family Pomacentridae; genus Dascyllus; species Dascyllus trimaculatus. The sequence continues at coordinate 19,531,484 of CM045446.1, forward strand.
TTACAGTGCAGGAAACCCTCTCACTATCCTCACACTGATCTCCACGGGAGCTTCTTAGGAATGGTGATGCAATTTTCTAAAAAAGAAATGATGAGTAAGTAGGTGGTGTATTTGTATGCACTGATCTGTTATTTCAAACATAACCTGCTCCGGAGCTGGTCAGGTGAGCAGCATAAGCTATCGAGGCGATACACCTCAGTAAGAAGTGAGCGATCAGTGAACCGTAGCCATGAAAACCCAGATATAAACTTGAAGTTACATGGCTAACACCGATTTCTGCTCAGTGATCCAGAACTCTGATCCCAGGCCGATCAGTTGCCAACATATCAGTGCCAGACACCACAGGACTCCCCTAGAGTCTCATGTCCACTCCCCTACAGATCAGAACTGTTTTGGCACCGATGGTTTGACAGATAGTTTTAGTATTATGGCTGCTCTGTGTGTATAAAAATGATTACTATGTAGAATACAAATAAATACATTTGTAGGATTACAGTGTAGCTGTGTGCATTATGTTGCTGTAGATGTCAAATAAAGTTTGAATACTCTAAATTTTGATTTACAGTCACTGTAAAAAAAACCCTGATATAATAATTGATCGTTTCACTTCAATGCATTAGTTACAAACTGCCATGAAAGCATATAAAGAAAAAGTTCAGCTGCCTGAACAAACCTCAAGTGTGCTCCCTCCCTGGCTCATTAACAGCCTATCATACCTTGATAAGAAAGTTTCTTCATTCTCCATTGTGCTCCATGTGGCTTGTGTGAGGGCCCCCAAGGTGTGCGAATAAACTGCTGACATCACCTCGTCTATGCCTGTAGACCTGCCCTGGTAGGGGCTGAACCTGGCAGGGACTGATTGTTGCCCCTGTGAGACGTGCTTCATGGTCATGACCCCGGGTCTCTTATCACTTTTACCTGGCCAACCACTAACTTACTGTAGTGGGACGGCTTTGCCCTAGTTGCCTTCTGTGCGCCTTCAGGTTTTACTTGCTTCCTTTATTTAATGTGTATCAAGGTGGGTAATTCAGTCATCCTTGTTTCTTCTTCCTTCCTTCCTCTTCAATCCTTGTTGGGTTAATTTATCTGTGTGTCTTTTTCATTGTTGTGTCAACATTAAACTATTACCTTGATAAATAGGCTAAAATACTTAAATTCAAAGTAAGGTGATTAAATTCAAATGTAACTGTGTTTCTCCTAGTCTTTGAAAAAAATATTAAAAATGATCAACAATTATCTATACTGCCTGAAAATGAAACATTTCAATGTGATAAGCTTATGAGCTGTATCGCTTGGACATTTAGCAGTTGTCCTGCCACCATGTTGGCTTTGCTCTCACCTCCTCTCTGCACCCTCTGTGGTGTCCTCACACTGAATACAGTGTGAGGACACCACATTTAATTCCATTCACTGTTACAGAGAGATTTGCAGTGGAGATGTCTTTTGTAGATGTGTGTAATTGGAAAGTGGCAGATTACTCAGCCTTTTTGCACTTAGTTTTGCAACAGAAACTTCAAGAAGAAAACACAAGCACTCTGAATAATTCTCTATGACTTTGTTAAAACATGCAGGGGTGAATACATCTGAAAACTGAGCTGCATTAGTAACAGTGTTGGAGGAAGTATTATGTTACTTTCGAGTGTGTTTTATTACCAAAATGTACTTTCAGTATTAAAAGATAAATGCCAACTATTTTGATAATTGGGTAATCGGTTTGACTTTTCAGTAAAAAAGTCGAAATCATCTCATTTCAGCCGTAGTATTGCCCAAATGTAATTACATTATTGAAAGCATGCAGAAAAAATGTCCCCTGTGACTGTCATACTATTATAAACTTTAAAAATAGATTATTATTACTCAGTCAATACTGAAAAAGTAGGATTTTACTGTCACAGTTGGTTAAGGTGGAGCTCTTTGGGTTATTTTTTCCTATGGATTGATCCTCTGATTATTTTCATTATTAATCAATTGATTATTTGGTTTCTTGGAATACTAAAAATACAGAGAAATCATGTCACCAGTGCTCTTAATCAAAATAGTCACCATTTTTCTGTCAGCTAACTAACTGATCAATTTACTAATTGTTTCAGCTGTACTTGTGTGAACTCTTGGGTATTTTAATTTATAACAAAGTATGTTCTATAGGTTCTTCATATGCATTGTGTGCAAAATCATTAATAGTAATGATGACTTTTTTAAAAACCCTTTTAAACAACAGGTTTATGAAGTGATTTGACAGACAACACAAAAGCAAGATACCTAAAAGGCAACATAACAACAATTGAGATAAAGTTAAAACAAGATAAACTGCAGATGCAACCACGTAAAAAAAATATAAATACAAGTGAAATAATGAAAGCAATCAAGCCTTAATAGTTAAGTCAAGTCACAGTTATTTATATGAGCACATTTTAACCAGGAGCCATTGAGCCAAAGTGCTTTCCAGGAGAAAATAAGAGGCGCTGGCGTTATGAATTTACCCAACATGTTTAAATATTAAGGTTAAGACCTCACAGTATTATAAAAGATACAAATTTACCTGACTATATTACAAATTAGGGTTACATATATTTATAATTATGCAAATGTATCTGATTAATTTGAATTTTAGGGTTAGGACGCTACAATATTATATACTTTCACAAATTCCCTGACTAATTTCGATGGTTAATTAAGGTTAAGAGCCTGAACAATCATACACTGAAACCTAATGAATACAAAGATTTTCTGTGAGCAAACATATAGGCGACAGTGAACAGAAACAGCTCCCTGTTAACACTAAGAGACCTCCAGCAGAACCAGGCTGAGGGAGAGCAGACATCTGCCTCGACTGGCTGGGTTGAGGGTAAAGGGGAGAGGGGATCACAAATCACAAAGACTGCAATTTAGAATATATGTATGTTGTGCAATGCATCTGACCAAGAGTTTAAACTGTTGTGTCAATGTTTTATTTTTTGTCTTGTGACTTTCAAAACCCCTGCTTTCCAGAAACTGTTGCTCTGAATTAAGGCTGCAACAACAAATTAATTTGTTGTCAGCTATTAAGCTAATTGACAAATATTTTGAGAATCGATCAGTTGGTTTGAGTTCTTTTTTCAGGAGGGGAAAAAAGTCAAAATCCTCTGTTTCCAACTTGTGAATATTTTCTGGTCTCTTTATTCCTCTATGACAGAAAGAAACTGAACATATTTGTGTTGTGGACAAGACAAGACAGGGTTTACACTTTTTTGTCAGTTACAAATTTATACCATCTGTGTTATGTGATGTTATCTTATTCGATATTGCTCCATCATGTTTTAAATCTATTTCTTGATGCATATTGAGCTGAAGTAGAGATTTGTAAAATGATATCGTGAAGTAAATTGCAATATTGGTCAGAAAAAAAACTCACAATCAGATATTTTCCCCTTCTGAGACGTAGAAAGGTAGAGCACACAAGAAAAGTACCATAAATGTGTCCTGTACTTGAGTAAATGTATTTGCAATTGTTTTTATAGTGATTACATTTGGAGGTAAATTCCGACAAAAAACATATAATATTTAAAAGAGTTTCCATAAATAAAATATTTTAAGCCACAGAAACAAGAGTATATGTATTTGCTTTGTTGAACGTCCCAGTCTCCATCATATGTCCATGTTATTGGCTTGTATACAGTCACAGCTGTGAGAAATCTTTTTCTCTATAGATGGCACCTCTGCACTGTCGTACAGCAGATCGATGCTCTGGTGATAATTGCTGCCAGGATCTCCTATAGGAGCAGTTATTGCTCAAGGGCACCTCAGTGGGGAGGCAGGGTGGGACGACAACTGGACCGTGAGTGCGGGAATCGAACCTCCGTCACAGCCTCGTACGAGTTAAACTCCGCGTAAATAATATTTAGACTACTCTTCAAAAAAATAGCCCACACGTTTATTTTATGCGTGTTTAAACGCTATCCGAGTGAAGCTGTGTAATTTGTTATTAAACCGGGACGTGCTGGACAGCCTATACTACAGGATAATGTTTCCGGAAAAAGCCGAACGTAGCCGACACCGAGGGTGTATATGGACTAAGTGTTAGGATGCTGCTCTGTCAGAGAGCAGCCACCGCGGACGGTCAGGGAGCAGACCGCTGGCTTACCGGGAACCGACTCTGAGAGGGGAAACCTCCACAGCCCGGCAGCTGAGCGCAGGATTTACCTGACACCCCTCACGGTGCTTTACGGACCTTTTTTCCTTTTCACCTCCGGGGGATTTAGAGCAAGTGTTGCAGGACTGGAGGAATTCGGAGACTCTTTCCTAACTGTCTCTAATCTTGGGACCCTCCTGCTTTTCTTTTTCCTCAACATCTTTCCCGAAATGTCCAGGAAACCGTAGAAAATGGTGAGTTTGAGCTCGTTTTTTTCGCAACTGCATGCTTTGCTGTGGCAGGTGTCACAAATGCAGCGCTCCGTGGTGACATGTGTTAAAGAGGAGCGTCCTGCAGGATGGACACGCTGCATGCGAGGCTCCATCACATATTCACACAAGTCCGACAACACTCACATGCATCCCACTGTGCAGGGACACTACACAACAGCACAACATATTCATAATTAATAATATGCACACAGAAAAAACACATCCACGAAATTTACTACAGTGTCATGCGGAGCTGGTCTGAATTGAATTGTATCGGCAGTTTGCAATGATTTTTAAACAAATATTTAAAATAAATAAATATATGTTTATGTATAAATATATGTATATATGTGTATATATGTATATGTATAATCTAAACTATATATATATACATATATATATGTCTGTTGTACATTTCCAATGGCAAATATGGTTTATAATTAGCTTTATTATCATACATAGATTTTTAATTGCATTCATATGATGCATGTATAACAGGTATTGCAATTATCAAATAATAATAATTATTATTATTACTATATATAATTATAATCAAACCAACATTTATGACAGATTTTGTCAACAAAGGCGTTTCTTGCAGTTGTTAGGAGTGCAGCCCACATTTTAATGAAATGTCCTTTTTAATGAATTGCAAGCCAATTTAAGCAGTTTGTCCTAATGAGGCAAAAATGAGTCGCAGTTTTGTTTCCATTCAGCTCCATAATGACCAGGATTCCTGGATTTATAAGATTTTTGAAGGCAGTTTGGTGAGTGGGGAGTGCATCTCTCCATACAAGGGAAATAATGGCACACTTGTGCTTGGCATTGAAAATCTTTGCAAGTCAAAGCATTACTGCTCTGTGTCCTTTTGCATGAAATGTCATTTCCGGATCAAAGCTGTACAACAGCTCACTTGCATCATTTCTTTGCATTGTTTGCGTCACGTATTAATTCAATTGTTTGGCTTTGATAGAGACATGAGCTCTCAGCTTTCTGTTTAGACTCTACACGGTCAGTGAGACCAGGCTGTTCACATTAGAATTCACTGTGTGTCTTGGTAACATGATAAAAAAACTCTTTCAATCAATGTTGGTTTGATTATTTATGAAAGAATAAATGTATGTGTGAAGATCATGTGGTCTGCAGACTATTCTGCAAGGCATTCATGCTGTGCCAATGGAACATTCTATTGTTTATATATAGCTAGAATGCATTACTTACTGTATATATTGTTGCTGTAATGAAAAATGTTGGTGTAGTTGCTGCACAAATGTTCCAGTATTCTACTGTAGACTCAGTCTCAGCTCAGTTGTGTCATCTGTGTGGCAGCCCATGTGTTTGCATGTTTATTATTAGCCAGTTATATTACATTACTTCATACTGAGCCCTCATTCTTTTGGCAGTTTTCTAAAGCAAGAACAGCGATCTGTCTTGTTGGTGCTACTGAGCCCTCATTCTTTTGGCAGTTTTCTAAAGCAAGAACAGCGATCTGTCTTGTTGGTGCTACTGATGCAGAAATCAAAATGCTTCAAGACTAACTAAGGCAGAGAAGGAAAAAGGAAAGGAATAAGGGTGCATGACTTGGTGTGACAGAGTGATAATTGGCTGTCAGTTCACCTGGATTTGACAGAGCTCTAATTAGGCCGGACAGAGGAGGAGTGAGGCGGGCTGAGTGAAGGAGTGCAACAGATGGAGGGAAGAGGAGTGAGGGCAGGGATGCTGGAGAGGAGGTGGAGTCGCAGAACCAAGATGCAGACAGAGAAGAGGTGGAGGGAGTGCGTTCTTTTCTGTGTTGTCCATGAGTGCAGCAGCTGAATGCCAGCACTGTGTATGTATTATGGAACGCTGTGTGTGTGTGTGTGTGTGTGGGTTGGTGTGTTGCTCTTCTCATCCTAATGAAGGCTGCATGAGACTCGGACCTGAATGCTGAATCCCTCTCTGCTGCTGCTGGCAGTTAACAGCAAGTTGTTTTTTTCAACATGTTGGCACACCAATGGTATCTATTGGGAATGGGTATTTTAAGGATTTTAGGAGTACTACTACTCTGATTGATACTACTTATTGAGCTGGTATGACGGTACTCTTGCTAGTTTTTTTGGTAGATTTTAGCTGAAAAAAACAAAAACGGGTTAAGAACAATCTTTCATTCTACACTTTTAAATAAAACTTTTAATGCTAGACTTTTCGTGTAAATATTTTTACTGTTAATAGTACTTATAAAAGTTAAAGCACTTTTTCTTTGTTGCCAAAATCTGCATTTAATTAGAGAAAGTCTGAATTTGTCTATATTTACTTCTAATCATTAACCCATGACTATATAATTTAGTTAACTACGAGTTTGGATTCTATGTTGCTGGTATACATAACAAACTTTAGACAGCAAGAGGTGAAGTAAGAACCAGGCAGTGGAAAACTGCATTTCACCGCTTGTATGTGATGAACTTTGACTGTATGTTTCCATTGACTGATGTGTTGGAGTTCTTACATGCAAAACACTTGTTGCACTTGTGGGAACGAGCATTGTCAGGATCGACTCTTGTCAAGTGTAACCACACTTTTGAACATTTACTTCTCTCTGCCATTATTACAAAGTACAGAGTCTGTATGTGTGTGTGTGTGTGTGTGTGTGCGTGTGTGTGTTTGTGCTTTAGTGTGTGACAGAGAGCGCTGGCCCCGCCCCTCGTACACTGGCTCCGACAGAGAGAGCCCTGTTCTAGATTGGGATTAGCGTACATGCATCATAGAGTTGGTGAGATGTGAGGTACAAGATATTGTTTATGTTTCGATAATAAATAGGAAATCTGTTTTCTTAATTTGTCAAGTACTGGCAGCAGAACTGATAACGTCAGGGCTTCTGGTCTTTATTATTTTAACCCTGAGGCCTGTTACATACCAGGTTTCAGTACTCAGCCCTATTATACAACAATTACTATTCAGATGTGATCTTGCATTAGTTTAACAGTTCAAACAGTCCAACAGCAAACAACAATCTTAACTCCCTTCTTCCTCATTCTGTCTCTCTTGAACGGCAAGTTTTTTTAAAAAAAGTTTCTGATTTCTGTCTTTATTTAAATACAGTAAGCCAGTAGAAGCTCTTTGTGTTGTGACATTTTAAAAAAAAAAACACCTGCTTTCCAGAAACTGTTACTGTGAATTCAAGAAAAATGTCAAAATTCTTTCATTCCAGCTTCTTAAACTTGAATATTTTCTTTATAAGAACTGAGCGTTTTTGGATTGTGGAAAAAAACAAGATATTTGAGAATGTTATCTTGTGCTTCAGGAAACATCATTGATCTTTTTTTTTTTTTTTTTACCATTTTGTCATACTTTACTGACTAAATAACTACTCGATGAAGTGAGAAAATAATTATCAGTGAATCAAAATTGAAATAATCATTCATTGCAGCTTTGTTTTGAATACCTTGAATACCTTATTATCTGATGTCTATTTGGCTGCTACTCACATTAATTCATGTACTTCTTATCTTAAAAACTTGGATGAAAAAGCTCTTGTTCACCAGGCTCTGTATTCATATCCCCATATTCTGACAGGTGCACTGGCATAGAAGGTAAAACTAATTTCACAAGAGTGTACACATGCTCAGTTGTATTTTTTAATGAGAGCGACTTTGATGTTTTGACATTGTGTCATCAGCAAGTATAATTTACACAGTGCCAAGAGGGACTTAAGCTGATTCAGCGCAGGTCTGAATCCCAGAATGAGCTTGAACATTAATCACATATCAGGTTATGTACATAAAAATCTTGGATGTCACTTACATGCCAGCCAACAGGATGCAACTCAATACATTAGTCATTAATTCGAACATGATATAAGTGATATAAAACTGTAAATCAGTCGCAACAGTAGGTACAATAGTGGCAAGCAAATCACCCAAGCTGAACAATGATATTCAGTCTTGAACATGATAAGTAAGTGGAAATTGTTTGCCTCCTGGACGTATTGGGACAAGCAAACATTTGATCCTCTTTGAAACAGTGCCTACAGATATTTAAACAACACCACAAGGAAAATGAGTTTTTGCAATCATGTTTTTAACAGAAATATGAGTAGATGTAACATTCTTCTGTGAAAAAAGTAACTACACCCTTAGAAGCCAGTGAGCAGAAATAATTTATTGGAAGTGGTTTGCATAACCATCCACCAGTTTCTGATATTTGCTTGCTGAAAACTTTGACCACTCTTCAATGAAAAAAAAATCCTTCGGTTGCAAGTTGTTTGATGATTTTCAAACCATAACATTTCTACCAGCATGCCTCATAGTTCACATGAGTTTTTTCTCCTGAAAAGCTGCCAAACACATCTACTGTTACTGTGGCAAAACAGCTCTGTCTTTGATTCATCTGTCTGGAACACATTTTTTTTTCAAAATGCCTGCTCTTTGCCTGTATGTTCACTGACAAACTGTAGTTTTGCTTTAAAATCTCAGTTGTTTTTTTTTCTGACATGACTCCCATGCAGGTCAGATCAGTGCATTCATTGCTTTCCGATTGTAGACACAGAACTTTGACACCAACAGATGCAGATCCTGGGATGAAACTTTGGGCCTCTTTGAGTCTTTTGTATCCTTGCAGCCATTCCTGGACAGAGTTGTTTGAAATCACTTGTAGAAGATTTTCCTCAGATATTTTGGAGATCTTTTAAAATCCCGTACTATACTCTCAGGCATCCACAACCTTTTTTCTGAAGGCCTTTGTGAGCTCTTTAGATCTCTGCATGATGACACCACAGGCTTCCTCGATGTCAGAGGTTTACATATGAAAGGTTTCACCTGTCACTCTCTAGGGTAGTTGTAATCACTGACACCTAATCTGCAACCTCTGATTTAGATTTTACAGATTTGAAAGGTGTTATAAATGTACTGGCATTTTTACTGGCATTTTATATGTATTTATTTTTTAAAATTAAATGTAAAAGTGACAACACAGTGTCAATTCTGTGTCAATTGTTTGAGTATACCACCTTTATTATTAGGCAATGTTCAAAATATATTGAAAAAGGCAGCAATTTCTCCTACTTGAATGCCCTGGAGGAGCGCTTAACAAATAGGCCCTGAACTCAATATTTACGACAAATTCATATTTTGTGATCTACAAATAAAAGCAATATTTGCTTATTTATAGTAGTTTGTTCCCAAAGGCCTTGTCCAATCCATAAACAAATACCCACAATCTGAACAATTACATATAAACAGATTTGTTTGCTGGCTCAAATATTTAGAAAGTCAATAATTTTCTTGACAGATATACTCAGTCTTTCACATGACTGTAGGTTATTTGTCCCTCTGAATGCAAGCGCAAGGAACGTTCCTGAGCACATACATTTTCCACCAGTTTTTGGCTATGGTAATGCATAAACAACGTGGCTGGATTCAAGGAAAGATCAGGGTTTGGATCAGAATAGAGAACACCAGGTCAAGGTTATGTAACAGTCGTGGTTAAAAGTAATGTTTGATGGTTTGAAATGAAAAACGAACAACAGTCTGCCATTTTAATGACTGTGGGTCTATAGCTATGTCTGCTCGCTTCTTCCTAATTACTACAGCCACTAGAGAGCACTGTCTAATTAACTCTTAATGCTGATTCATGACTTTAAGCACAAATATTCAGTGAACAGTGACATAAAAAGCCTTTATCCTTCCTGCATTTGGTGTAAAATCACTTTACAGCTGTAGAGTTGCTATATGTCCAAATGAATTACTTGCATTGGTTTTATATGCTATTATTAAATTCACAGTAATTTTAGGAGGAGATTTTTACATAAAACAAAAAACCCATGTGTTGTAGCTGCTGGTGTAAAGTACTGACAGTTGACTTCGACAGAACCACATGCATTTGATAGATAGGAGTTAGTGACTGCTGGCATCCAACTGCAGACTTGTGCCTCTTTGTCTTCATCACAGCTCCATCGAAGACTCTAGCTGCTGCTATCACAGCTGCATGTGGGCTGGCTCTCCTCCATCGCCGCTCGCGCTCAGCCATCCCCTCCACATTGATAAATTGTGTGTAATTTCAGGGATGAACAAGCATGAAAACATATGGGTGGAAAGGGCTGCTATATTTTGGCATTTTGTTTATACAGCAGTTTCATCCAGGTTAGAGTCTCCACACTGAGACCAGAGGGCCACAGAACTCTGCAGGCTGGAACCAGATTCATGCACCTTTATGGTTTTATAATGAGCCTGTTCAGAGGGTATCTGTAAATTATGGCTCCTTTACTGGAGGTAAAGGCCAACACCTGTAGCTTAGAATAATGAAAATCTGACAGCAATATATCAGTTTTGCTCTTTTTTTGTAATTGCGTCAGCACATAACATTAGCATTTTGTGATAAAAACATATCTGACTTAAAAAAATTCACATTACAGCTATTAGAATTAACATATATATAATTGGTTTTGCATTTGATATGTTACGTTTGGTTGAGGCCTACTGTGCATAATCACATAAACTTCACTGTTTGTAATGCATGTAGAAGTAAATGCATATCATTTAAGGGCTGCTGCCAATGCTTAATGAAACTTAATGAGAACTTTAGGGGAGTCAGTGGCAGTAGGAGTGAAGTAGAGTGGCACAGTTTTCTGACCTTGTTGTGCAGTGTGTTGTGGATTATATCAGACTTAATGGATAAGCTTTGTGGAACCTTTGGAACAAAAACTGCAGCATTTTGGGCTAAAATCCTTCAAACTTTATGAATTAGTTAATTAATTCCTTTTTTGTTTTCATCTCGTAGGGTAGTTGATGTGACTTTTTTGGAGTAAAAGTAAGAAACACATGTTGTCATGAAGTTGTGGACCCTACAATAAACGTTGGAACAACAGAGTCGAAATTCTTTTTAGTCAATTAACAGAAAATGACTTTTCTATGTGTGAAAGTAGATTAAAAATGTTTTAGATCTGGATATTTTTGGGTAAAGCAGTTAAGAACTTGGAAATGTTTCAGTATTTTTTTTCACAATTTATACACTAAACAAGTCAGTTAATGCAGAAAAAATACTTGCAGCTTAATTAACAATTTTTGTGAACTGTGGACAGAGCCAGGCCAGCTGCTTCTCGGTACTACGGGTGTAACAATACACTGAACCGTACCGAACGTTTCGGTACAGGCACTGTGGTTCGGTACAGAGGTGTACCGCAGTACGAAAATTTTAAGACTATTAAGAATGGCCAATGTACAGAATTGTTTTAATTGCGAACCTCGTAGTGCCCACAGTTGTGGCAGAGCTTCTCCGTCTCACAGTTTCACAGTATTGCTGAACTAAAAACAAGCAGGAGTTTCCAGTGCAACACAGGATGTGACGGACCATTTTTTCCCCCCTGCCAACGTTTCTGTGGCGTATGGCTAGCAAATGGGATGGCTAATGCTAACAGCAAGAAGCTGTAGCTGGAAGACACTCCGCCGTCATTAAAAACACCTGTTTGGGATCACTTAGGTTTCCCAGTTTAGTATGAAAAAAGCATAAAACAAGTGGACAAGACGAAAGCCATAAGGTGCTCCAAATGTGTGAAAAAGTATGGTGTTTGTTATTTCTCATAACTATGGATTTACTTGGCCGATCAACAACTCAAAAACTGGAAGATAGTTTGAAATCCGCACTTTCGACACAAGTTGAAACGGAGACTCAACGAGGCTGCATCTTGCTGCTATGCCATCTTAAATCGGTCATGTCATTTTGACGTGCAGGCGTGTCCGTCAACTCCAAAGGGTTCTCAACTGAACTAAACCAAACCATGACTTCCGTACCGAGGTACGTACTGAAACGTGATTTTTGTGTGCTGTTACACCGCTACTCGATACCAGTCTTTATGCTAAGCTACTCCAACTACATCCTGACCCCAGGACATTAAATAACATAATGAAATTAAGATTCAGTTGAATTATTATCATTATACAACACAGGATTGTATGATGAAAATACAAAAGTAGTCCCTTTGTGTCACACATGAAAGTTTGTTTGCCAACCAGCTGCAAGATGAACCACCTGTGGCTGGTGTGGGTGTTGTCTTTGATTTTTCTTTAGGCTCTATATAGACTATGTCGCCGATGCTTAGTAGAAGGGTGTCAGTGATATTCTTGGAGGTTTTCATCACCTGCTACAGAGCCTTCCTGTCACCACTTTAATGTGTTTCTAGTCAAGACGCTATCTGTTGCTCCTCTGTAAGAGTTAAAGAGAACATGACATAGAAATCCAGCTTTCTTGCGTTTCGAAGAGGTCCAGTAATTTCTGAGCTTTCTTTACTAGGATGGAGATGTGTGATGACCATGACAGGTTCTCTGTGACATTAAAGAGTAACTTGCAGGTTGGCGGCTTCCATGAATAAATTTGTAGGAAAATGAAGCAGGAGCTAGGTTTTTTGAAAAAAAAAGTGCTGTAGGACAAGGCTACCAATGCAGGATCCCCCACCACACAGACAGACACTCTCTCTCTCTCTCTCTCTCTCTCTCTCTCTCACACACACACACACACACTAGCGAAGAAATCACTGACTTTATTGCTGCCAACCACACATATAACTACATTTATGATTGCTGTGCACTCCATGTTGCTGCATGGTTTCTGACCAACAGTTTCTCCTCCATCTAGTATTGGCCATTTAATACTGGAGAGCTAGTTGAAAAATAATGAGTTAGGAACAGCAGGTATTAGTCATGTCTCTCTTGTCTAACGTAAGGTGATAGTAGATTTTAGAGAGGCGAGAGGGAACTGACTAATTTACAAGTTTGCAAACATAAAACTAGAATGCACTCAAGCAACATGCAGACCCACGCTGGATGCCTTCCTAAACATGGCAGGTAGCCCTGTGACCTTGACTTGTGACCTTTTGATCCCAAAATTAATGGATGACCTGGTTAGGTCAAGCTCAACATTTGTGCTGAGTTTGATTATCCTATCTGTATTTGTTATGGAGTTATGGTGCGGACATACACACCCACAGACAGACAGACAGACAGACAAATGGCAGTAAGTTCAAGGTCAAGGCCAAAAGGTGCAATGTGGTAACCCTACCCGTATATATACCAAAGTTCATCCTTGAAAGCTTATATAGTAGATTATAAGGGGATTTTGCACTAATTAGCCATGCGACCTTGACCTTTGAATTTTTGACCCCAAAATTAATGGGTGACCAGGGTAGGTCAAGATGAACATCTGTGCTGAGTTTGATTATCCTATCTGTATTTGTTCTCAAGTTATTGTGCGGACATAGCCACCCATACACCCACAGACAGACAGACAGACAGACAGACAGACAGACAGACAGACAGACAGCCATGACCGCCCTACCCACGGCCGACTCCGTTGGCGTGGGTAACTAGACTTGAAGTTTGCAGTTTGCGATCATTGATCTTGTAGGAAAACTGAAGTCGCTGTGTGTACTGAAAAAACTGAACTAGCTATTTGTCTTAACTTCAGCATCCCATCCAGAGCTCCATCTTATCTCCAGTCTAAAATGAGTGCCACACACAACCCTGTTTTTTATTATAGATGCAGCAGTGATGGCCCAACTATTTACCTGCACAAAACTGGCCGAAGGTTTGTAGTTAGGAAAAGTGTGGACTCCATGTCCTGACAGGCCAGAATTTCTGTAACCTGCAAAAAACACAATAATTCACCAAGATAGACAATGGTGAAATGCAAAGTAATTAGCAAAAAAAGACAAACTTTCTCAACCAAAGCTGCTCAGACTCACTGCCACATACCACTGGATGATGTGTTGAGGCAGAGATGACTAAGAGAAAACTAAAACTGTCCACCTGCTCCATTGATCTACACAGGTGTGTGTCTTAGCCTCTTTTTTTTTCTAAAATCAATGATCACCTCCTTGGTTTTGTTGACATTTTGTTGAGATGGTATCGATTAATCACTTCTCATTTTGCTCATTGCAGTCTCCCAAGGCCCAGCATGCACTGATGCTTTTCTTTTTCACTCAGACATCAACAGGAATCTCTTGTAAACATTAATGTATGAACAAACCACTCACCTGAGAGTTCACTAGTCTTTCTTCTAAAAATGGCACCAAATTTCTCCTGAGCTCCTCTCCAGAAACTTTTAAATGGATAAATATGTTACATGAAACACACACCATGCAGATGTAGAATCATATTTACTCCTATGTCTAAATAAACTGACTTCACATAATCACCATATTATATTATAGACTAAAGTAGGAAAACCTGTGACCATTACTTGGGCCTGGACCCAAAAAGTCCCCGCACATCATTTCTGAGCAGAAACATGAGTTTCTGTCTTGTGAACATGAAAGAGAACAGATGCTCTGCTCTGTTTTTATTTGTCTGCTGCCACAGTTGTTTTCACAATGAGATCAGATTACAGCAGGTTGCGTTTCCTGCTGCAGCACCTTCAAAGAAAAACATATTTCTTAATCATAAGTTTTGTAACAGTGCAGACGGCTGCTCCCTGCTATCATCCCATCTCAGCTGTGTGTTGCTGTTTATGGATTCTTTTTGCCAAATGGCTTCAGAGACCCTCAAGAGAAATATTTTGGCATGAGCAATAATTCTGAAAGAACTGCTTTATTGTGTATACATTCTTTGATTTTGTACTTTTTATTTTAATTTGTGACTGTGGTTATTTTTGATATTACATCTGGTGTTCCTTAAAAAATAGTGATCAAATATATAACCAAAAAAAGCAAAAAATATTCAACTTCTTTGTTTTATCATCATATATTGAATATGACATAAATCAGACGACTAGAAAATAATCGACAGATCAAGTGACAGTGGAAATAATAATTAGTCGCAGGGTTATTTGTGGATGCACAGCAGAGTAACAGCTCTTGTGGCTGCTACTGGGCAGTTTCCAGATCTGAATGTTGTAGCTATGTCAGTATGAACAGGGCGTTCCTGAAAAAAACAGTATCCTCTCAGTAGTAACTTCCAAAAAAAAAAAAAAAAAATATAAATGCATTATATGTTCACTGGCTATGTTATCACACCAAACAAATACACTGTCTCCATTTATATGTCAACATAGTGAATGTGGGACATTCCATTTTTATTTCCGCCTATTCTATGGTAGTTAGTACTGAAAATAGTAATTTTGTGGTAAACAGGCTGCCTCTGTGCAGAGCAGAGAACTGATAAGATAGCAACAGGCTCTGCGGACATGATTGGACGGGAGTTCAGCTTGTCTCCTGCATGCAGTGGTATTGTTCCTGGGCTGATTGACCTATCTGCAGAACAGTCCAGTTTGTCTCTTTTCATTCCCACAATAGAGCAGGTCCACAATAGCCAGGCCTTTCACTGAGACTCTCTATTATTTGCTGTTCAGCCAAAGTGCGGCTGCAGTGTTGTTGTTTCATCTCACCTCAGAACGTGGGCAAGATCCTATCAGTGCAGACAGGCCTGTGATTTCCCCTCTGTGACACAGGATATTTGCTGGTATCAAAAGCGACCTCTGTGATGGGTGTTTGGCCTGTGCAGGGTTTGATAGTGTGCTGCTTGCAAAAGGGAATGTATTTGTGGTTGAAAGAGGATGCAGGACACAACCTGTTGAGGAACTGTTCAGTAGTAGAAAGGCATTTGACCAGAACCCACTGCTATCCTAACTAGATTCAGTTTACCTGGAGGTCATTACAACATGGGTCTATGGGCACTAATATCAAAAATGCAGTGACATGGCATGGAGATCTAGACCAGAAATGAACCAGTGGCCCCCTGTTTCTCTCTTCTTTGTACATTATGTACAGTATTCCTATGCAGAATCATTACATGGCTCAGGTTTGCTGTGATAATTCCCTAAACCACAACTAGTAAAGGTCTTTAAACTAGACTTTTTTGGGGGAGGGGGGATATAGCCGAAGTTAGATTATATCGCAACAGATTGCATTATGTCTTTTGTGATTGATTATTGGAGTTCGGGTGGGTTCGGTCAGACACCAGAGCTGATCCAGTGTGGCACCAACCAAGGACTGTTGCAACCAACAAGATATAGAATACTTAAAAAACTTGGAGTCAGTAAAAAATGCAAAGCTTAGATAGGGTGGAAATGAAAAATATAAAAAAAGAAGAGGAATATTTCAACACATTACAGATTGCACAATTGGGGAGGTTGCATTGATTTTTAAATAAAGTTGGATGGAAGAGGCTGAGATCAAAATAAAGTTAGTTGGAAGTGTCTATAATAAAATAAGAGAAGGTAGTAGTTGATAGAAGGCTGGTGGCGGAAACTGGCTATTAGAATTAAAATAAAATTAGAATAAAAATAAAACTGCTCTGAAAAAGACATTGAAAATGTTTTAATATTTAATCAACAAGGTTATTAACTGCTTTTGAAAAATAAATGGTTGAACAAATTAATGACAGTCTGAAGAAAAAGAAATCATTAATTCATTCATTTGCGAGAAGAATTCTGATATTTGAGAAACTGCCATTTTTCAGGTTACATTTTCTAACGGAACGGTCATAGATGAGTAGTTTTAGGACTGTTGGACAGTGGAAGATTTAATGATTCGTTCTGTTTTTACATTTACTAGCTACGATAAATAGTGTATTCTCGTTTTTGTTTATTTATTTTCATCTACTTGTGAAGATGTCACCTTAAGCTTCAGGAAATTGCAAAGGGATCCAAAAAATAAAAATAACTTACTTATGGCCCCAAATGGAACATTCACAGTGGTTCAAAATTTCATGACCAAGTGTTAGATTGTAAAATTTATATATATTTTTTCTCTGTTTTTTTAGTTTTGTTTTACTTTCAACCGTGTTTCCTGTTCATTTTTATGATCTTATCTTCTCTTTTCTTGTAGGTTGCTCTGTTTGTGTGTCTTTTAATGCTCTGTGTGTAGTGCTTCTAATTTATTGTCTACATTCCATAATTATTTCTTTAAAATTTGTGTTTAGATATAAATGAGATTTAAAGAGGTTTTGTCATCACTATGGCAGAGCCTGGAAGTTGAGTTATCTTCCCTGTAGTTATTCTTATTCCTCACACTTCCCCAGACCCACACTTTACTCTTTTTGATGCCTTATCAATCACACAGTACAGAGTGAACACTGCTTTTAAAGAAGACAGTGTAGAATTATAGCTCCCACATCACCTCTGTCCGTTCTTACCGTCAGTTATGGCTCCATCACTGGGCTGTGCTGCTCGCTCCCCTGTCAGAATGATAAGACTGCTATTTACTGCAGTGCATCAATTAATAAGACTTCAGAGCAGACGACTGATAGTGGAGCTGTTGGCTGATGCCTGATATATTTTGCAGTTGATTAAAGCCAAAATGTTGTGCTGATATTTGAAATGCCGAGTAAAGTTTCGACAGACTGAGCAGCACAGTGCCTTGTTCCCTCCACTCTGCTCCAAACTGCTGGATGTTGTATGGATGAATAGATTCCAGTGTTGGATTTGTGACCTGGAGGTGCCCCCGGATGCTCCCTGAATGTAAAACCTTCCCTCATCATCAGTTCAAGGCTGTCACTATATGAAGTCAATGCAGGCTTCATAGGAATATCTGTGTTTATTCAACTGAAAAAGAAAGAGCCAGTATTTATCATTGTTTCTCCCACAGATGTTCAGCATGACAATGCCTTTTAATCAATCACAGTGCGATTAAGCTCTCTAAAATTCCCAAAATAAAGTAATAAACTGATTTCACAACATATTTATGTGGGAACTAAGCTAAATAATTTAATAATTTTTCCTCAGACAACATGTGTACAGTAGCTTATAGTTAATTAAATGACAACATCATTTCTACTCAAGTTCCATTTGGTAGTTTTTTGATCTGCATCTCATGACCTTCCTCAGTATGTACACCTGACTAGTGTATAGAATATGAGTGACAGGATGACAGGTAGTTGTAGTATCAGTGCAGAGGTGGACTTCTAAATTTGTTCAGAGATTTAATCTTTCTCTGGTTCTCCTCCGACTCTTGCTTTATGACTTTTTACTTCCTCCAGCTTTGATGCTAAGATTCACCATGGTAACAAGTAATTAAAGAGCAGAGCCTTAATTTAATGCAGTGTAGGCTGAAATAATTGCGACAAGAAAAGGTTAGCTTCACAAAGTAACTTACTGTGGTGACCTGCTCAGAGTTAAAGTGATCTTTGTTTCTGAAAGTAAAACCCAGACTTTTCCTCATTTCAGGAACAAATTAAACCCTGTTTTATGGAACGTACTCATCCGTTTCTACTGTCCATTCAGTATTTTTTCTTCCTGATAATATGGGTATGTTTAACAATACTGTGTGTTAAGTATTAAAGCTAATCAATGAGAAAGTATCATGAATTGACAGCTTGTAAGATAGATTCCACTCTCTCCCTTTTAGATATGGCCAAAACCAGAGCTTGATTATTGGGTACATCTTAAAGCTTAAGAAATACAACTTTGCTGTGGAATAAAATAAATCAAATAGTATTAATAAGGCTAAATGTGCACAACACCAAGTTAAAGTAGTAAATTATACTGAGGCAACAAAAATCAATCCCAACAGACTGAACAAAACACATGGCCTTTAGCAATTTACTCCAACTTTGGATCATAAAAACTGCAACAACAAAAAAAAAGGTCGAGCAAACATATTGTTTCAACTCAGTCGGCTCTCATTCAAAAGAGATAATAGAGCACAGGCAATAACATATAAAGCAAGAAACATGAATAAAAACAACAGCTGAATGTGTGGCAATTGTGTTACAAAACAGTCCCACTCTGTCTCTGCCACAGTGCTAGCTAGCCTAGAAAATCTACATATTTCTTTCAGTAACAAACCTTCGAATGTCTGATGAGGTTTGTGGTGTTGAATTGTTTTGGTTGAGGGATTTCCTTGGAACACACCTTGGAAATTGCAAATGTGTTGTCCTTTTCAAGCACCCGGTAGAACTGTCAGACTGCTGAAGCCAGCGAATCCATCTTAGCTGCATGTAGAGAATTTGACTCTTGTGTTTTGTGCCATCTGATTGGCTCTTCAGATTGGCCTTTGTAGCTACTACCAGTCAAACTACATCGAACAAATATTGATGATCGATGGGTTGGCACACCCTCAGTGTCCAGTCTTTGTCTCAGGGTGGTCCTGAGCAGCAGAGATCTAAAGCTTTGTAGTTAGTGCTGACTTTTTACAACTTGAAAAGTCAGTGTAGCTGTTCTGATCTGATAGTTCAGTCGCATCAGGGAGTCACGCTGTCCAATTGCAGCAGTGACACTTTGAGTTATTAGTTCATTTGTTGAAAAAGACTTTAATATATGACTAAAGCCCTGAAAAACAATCAAGTGGCCCTTGAAGTTGAGATTATTTTGTTACACATCGTGTTCTGAGGCTCAGGTACATAGAGTATGTCATTTTATCAGCTAGTTAGCCCTTTGAACCCCAAAACCACTTTTTCCCAGCATTAGTGACATCTGTGGGCCATTGTTAAAACATATAATTCTTCATTCCAGGGTTTTGAAATTTTTGTAAAACAAATAATCAAAGCAGTTCAACTTCATTTGTCTTTTTTAAAAATGATTGAATGCATTTTAACTTGGTATATCATTGAAAATGCATTTTTAAAATTTCTTTCTTCTTCTAGATGTGGTTGTGCTCTTTCCGTAGAGGTGCAGGACATTATAATACAGTGAAAAATAGGCTCACAGAGAAAAATGTGACAGGACTATCTGTGATGCTGCATGTATTTATATACATTAAGGGACTGGCTGCTTTTATAAAAAGTAATTCCCTTGAGCAGTTTCTTTGATCAGATGCTTGTTTGTGCCATTGACTTTCTTCAAGTCTCAAACGTTTAGACAATAATTATAAGAGTGTCTCTTGGTTGACAGCATATTCTGAGATTGGAAAAAAAATGCTTGTTGATGATACAATGTTAATGACTGCACTTGTTTATTCATAACAACATTTGACTTCTTAACAGACCCCAGAGGCTGAACTATTGATTGGTACAAACAAGAAAGTTCCTCCTTGACAGTGGAAGTAGTACAACAATATAGAGTCAAGTCCTTCTTTCTGGAGCTTTCAACAGTATCTCACAGTCTTAGTCAGTGAATGCTCAATCGAGGAATCTGTTGACATGACTTGCAAGGCTATGAGGTATGGATGTAGGCCTTGGAAAACCTACTTGGTGGACTATTGCTGTGTTAAAAATCAAATATGAACTAGAAAGCTTCATTTTCACCCACTGCGAAAAAAACGGGATCTGGTTCAAAGCCTTTTTAAAAACATGAGTGGATCTTGATTTGGCATTGTTTTGTGAATAATAAGTTTGCTTCCTGAAGTCTTACCTCTAGCGGTTTATCCACTCTTCCCTCCATGTTATATTGTTCTTAATAACATCTGTCATATGTGATTTGTATCTGACATGTTGACAATTTTTGTTGTGACTGTGCAGGGGAAGGCATGCCTGAAAGAAACATTTGATTCGACACTGAAACAGTATTAGTTTAGCAAAATAGTGTCTATTCAAGGTAGAACGTCTCCTGGAATTTTTTTTTACTTCTTCATTGTGTATGTTTATATCAGTCAGGGTTTCTCCTAACTGATAGCAGACCTTTGTGGGGTTAACTACGTAGGACAATAAGCATTATTGGCTATGTGTACGGTAAAGATAACGGTTATATGTTACTTTGTTTGGTAGAAATTTGTGTATTTTCCTGTTAAAATCCTATAATAATAATGAGTCCTGTTATGGCAATCCAAAAATTTCACAACACTGGCTGAATAAGGCAGCTGAAAGGTCTGGAAATAACTCCTAAGTGGGCCTTGAGTTAAGATCTTTTTCATTAAGTTTCTAGGTTAAAAAAAGTAATGTGTAGTTATGATATGGTCATGAATATTTTATTAGCAAAAATTACTTAGAATCTTTTGCTTGTAACTTGACCTCACAGTGGTGCTTCATGCATAACAAACATTTTTTGAGCAGTGATTGTTGAAATATTGTGCTCTGAAGTTGTGCATTCGACAAACAAATGGGCATTCCTCACAAGTTTGGCTGAAACAGTTTCATACATTTAATGACTGCAACACTGTCCTCCATTATTTCTCTGGAAACGTCCCATGTAACAGACACCGTATTTAAATTTTTCCTGAATATCCTCCACTACAACCTGCCAGTTATTTGCACTTGGCCATGTGGTTGCATCCTCGAGTTGTTCCAAACCAGGGCTGAAGTCCAGCCTCCTCACAGACCTGCTGCTGTAGTTGTGTGCTAGCTCTCTGCAGGGAAACAAATGCTTCTGACAAGCAAACATGGCCACCAGCAGCTATGAGAGAGTCGAAGCCCTGCCCTAGTGGAAGCACGAGGTGGATTAGTTTACATCAAAGTATGTCATGAATTAATTGCATTTTCCTATTTTTAGTGAATTGATGTTGAGGTTTGTCTAAATTGGATAATATATTGCTCAAAATGTTTGTGTGACTTTATATTTTTATTTCTGTTCACTGTGTCACATGGGAAACTCTGATGCCTCTCTTGATTTTTAATGTTTTACTTCAACTGAAATGACTAGGATTTATCTGACATTCGCTTTCCAAAGCTGTTATGGAGTTTTTTTTTTGCCAATATTCGGTATGAACGAAAGCCTTTTCATGCTAAAAATAACTGTTATGGGGCCATGGGACATGAAAATTAAATGAATGAATAATGTGTCATGTTGGATTTTCCACACTGTGGTCAGGCTCCATCTTATCAGGGGTAGATTTCACTCTTCTAAAAGACTTGTACCTGTTAGGGCATTTTCCTGATTTATCACAATATGGGTTTTTTTTTTTGTCGGTTTGGCTGTCTTAGCAAGTCACATGGGGCAGGAAACACGAGCAGTCAGGCAGTGATTCTGTAAACAAGCAACAGTGTCAGTGAAAGTGTGTGTGCACAGATCAAAGTTGAAGCAGAAATTAGGGCTGTGACTACCACGAAGGACACCAAAGCTAGTTGGGAGTTTTAACACCACAAGGAAGGTTTTACTTTCTGTAACACAGACAAATTACAGGATACATCTGAACCTTTGACCGCTACAGTGCGGGTATCTGGTTGCTCTGTTGTTCTGTAAATGGCATTTTGATGAGATAAGATAAGATGCGTTGCAGATTTATTAATCACGAGGGTAACTGTTGTGCAAGATATTGCTCAGAACAAATCAATACAAAATTGTTCTGAGTGATCACCTTTATCATATAATGCAATATTCAAGGCCAATACTGATTATTATTGATTATTTTTAATCAAGGAGACCAACAACCAATATTTGGAACTGATATACAGAACATTTGCAGTAAAAGTGAAACTTCAACACAAATCTTTTTTAATATGCCTTTGTTTAGTTATGTTTTACATATTTAAAGGAAAAAGAACTTCTCAACATTTGTCCTTCAGTGCTGAAAGGCTATTATAGTGATGTATAACCAGTCAGGTAGAGCTGCGGGTGGGGCATTGCTGGAGACCAGAGCAGTGACTACAAATACAGAGAGAAGGTTCCATCTGAGCCAATTTAGCACATTTTTAAATTAATTTATTTCATCTGGAATTGGTTAAATGAAACAACGATACAGACAATTAAAGTGCTAAATGTGGGATCAGATAATAACCAATAGCCAGTGATTTAACACAGGTGGGTAAAATCTTGTTGCTTTGCCCTTGCCACATTTTATGAACTGTCCCTCCTCTGAATTCAAATATATGCAGAAGGAACGGTCGTCGCTGGCTTTTCCTTGCCGAACAGATTCAATCCGGAGTTCACAAATGGTACATATCATGAACAGCGCTGCTTAAATTGATGCATTCAAGTTAACTCTAATAAATTAGTCTCTCTATTCTTAACACAATGCTGTCAATGTTAGAGACTCAACTCTTAAGCTGTTGAAAGCATGTGTTGTACCTTTCCAAATCAACAGCTCCTAACTGCGTCAGGGAGACCTCCGGTTTTAGGTTGAATGTCTTCACTGTATGCTGGCTCGTGGATGCTAACTAATCTTTTGTGTCTGAACTAACTCTGCAGTGTTGGTAAAGACACATGAAACTGACCTTTTTTTTCTGGGGTCGTAAATTACACTGAAATTTGTGCCTGTTTACACATTTTATGGCTGATGACAGTAACTTGAAAACTTCTGTTGACATCAACTTCACAATTACTTAGTTTTCATACATGCAACTCCGACTGGCAATCCCCGATACCAACTGGCAGTGGACTCAGCCAGTCACCAATAGTTGATGTACTTGCCACCCCTACTTTGCAGTCAACAGATCTTAACCCAACTGAACAACTATGGGGGATTTTGAACTGATGTGTCAGTACTCTAAGCCACCATCATCAAAACACCAACTGAGGGAATATCTTTTGGAAGAATGGTGTTCATCCTCCAGTAGAGGAGTAGAGTTTCAGAGACTTTGACAATCAGTGCCAAGGCTCATTGGTTTTTCCTTTAATTTGCCACATGTCTGTATGTTTTAAAGTCTGAAGCTGTAGATTTTGGGCCAAAAATATTCATTAAAATGTTAATTAAAACAATTCTGCTCTGACAGCTTGGCAAACTCCTACACTCCTAGGACTTCTGTTACAAACAAAATATGACAGACATTTTTTGGATAGGATTGTTCAGGGACATTATGTGCTACAGCAGCCTCAGAAAACATGAAATGCAGTCTATAACGCAACTTATATCATGTTGGGCTAATGACTTTAATACTCGAGCAGTGATCTTATTAGATGCATTAGAAGCTGCCCTTTGCCTTGTGAGCTGCATTTCAAGAAAGGCATTACCCAGTCACTCACTGGGACACAATCCATTCTCAGTGACTTGTTATGTAATAAGGATTGATATTTATGACTGTGCAATACTGAGCCAGTGGCCGCAACACGAAAGCTGTAAAGCCGAGTGTATGGAGTCTTTTATAGGGCTGTTATGGTGCCTCCATCTAACAGGACACAGATAGGTGTTGGAGTGGCCAGTTATAAAGTGGACAGAAGGCTCTCTCAGTTCTTCATATGGCAAATAGATTGGGACTGTAGTGTTTAATAAAATATCCTCCCATTACCAGGGAGAAGCCCCTCTCAAACACTTTGTTTTCCAGACAGATAATCAAATAGGTTCCATTCCACAGTTTTATTTATTTTGGAGAATAGCTCCCTGAAATTCATCAGGAAATCACTCAAATAACTCCAAACCTAAAACTCAGTAAGCACTTCTTCAGATAGCCAATTTCTTTGATGTTGTTGAAAGTGTGCTTCATTTCATGCACGCACTAAAGAAGTTTGAGTGGGCTGTATTTCGTAGAATAGTGAAAATATCACTTCAAGTATAGCTTGACTTGTCACTACAAAACATAATAGAACAGCATGACAAATATTTTGCTTGGAAGTCACATTTCTTTTCACATGTGTCATCTTGACACACCTGAGCACATCATCAGTAATGTTTCCTCGGGTCACCAGGTGTTTTAACATCAGACCTCCTCACCCAGACAACTCAGCGGGGGTTGATCAAACCCCAGCTTATCTGAACTTTGACATAACAGAGACAATAAACATTTTGAACTCGAGAGAATATTTGTCTTCCAATGCATTACATCACAATAAGCCCACTACAGAAACTTTTACGTTTTTTTTAAAGTGGCCGCAGCCGTAGTTTGTGTAGGAACAGTCCATGTCTTTTTGAGGGGAGAATAAAAAAAAACTTCTCTGGGGTAGGTACTTCGAGCAGCCCTGTAAAAACAGCTGTATGGATCTGGTCTCTGTTTGGTTAAATTCGGAGTGGACGACGTGCACCATTTTTGCCATTCCTCTCAATGCCTATTTTGGGTAGACCTTTCTAGTGCCATTTTAGGGCCATTTAAGGGCCATTTAAGGGGCCACTCTGGTGACCGTTCATTCCACCTCGCACCTGCCCCACGTTCCTGCATTGGAAAGCCACTTATTATGTAATGTAATATCATTTCATATGTCATTTTGAGCAGCCCTGTAAAACAGCTGTATGGATCTGGTCTATTTGGTTAAATGTGAAGTCTCAGTTTCCTTATTGGATTGATTTTTCTCATGCCATTTTTCTCTAACATAGCGATCAACACTATCTTTGTCTTAAGTGCTGACAGAACTACAGTTACATCCAGTAATTACTATTTTTCATTGTTTTGAGGCGCTTACAGTTAATGTTGCAGTCAAAGCTGTGAGATCCTGCACCGGAATAGCTGAAAGGGCCATTTATGGGGCTGTTTCTGTAACCGTTCTTACCAGCTCGCACCTGTCCCAAGTTCCTTTGGTAGAAAGCCACTTATTATGTAATGTAATATAATTTCATTAAATATAATTTGTGCCTTTAATGTATACGTGTTTTTTGACACAAGAAATATCAGTATATATTTCAAGTATAATGTACTAAGTAATAAAGGCTTCACTTTGTTGACTTGGAGGGCTGTTAATGTTAATATTTCACTTCTCCCATGTGTATTTATTGTCTTGAAAAAATGTAGAATAAGTAACATTCACACAGCACCAATTCTATCCAACCCCAGTAGAGTCAGGCAGTCACGACTCAGAAAACAGACAAAATTGCATGATGCTGAGACAGGCAGGTTAAAAAGTCACCTTGTTGCTGACTTGAATTCATTTACAAGACAAGGCATGAAGGTTCAAGCAAAGTTTTTGTTTAACAGGCAGAAGTCCAAAACTTTCAAGATCAAAACAAGACTATGGGAGACCGGCAAGCTCAGGCGTAGTGCACAGAGGCAATCTTGCAAGCAATAGGCATGCATGAATTGAAGTGTGGTCTGACTCACAAGATGTAAACTTCAGTTATAAGCCTGCCAATTTCCAATCTACATTTCATGTGGCTTTCTTATCCCCTTCCACTATCTGCATGTCACTGTTTTCAAAATCCTCTTTGCTACAGGAAACAACAACAACAACAACCTCCAAGCAACTGCTTACTCGCTGAAAATGGCAAATTTTTACAAAGATTGTGCAGGTTTGCTTCGTTCTTTTGGTGAATTAGCCATTTTAACGATAGTGCACTCCTCCCTGCATCCAAACCTCCCACTAAAACAATCTCCCCATGACTATTTTGCAGAAACACCGCCACTGCACCCTGGGCTTCAATCACAGTTGCCCGATATGATTGTAAGTGAAGAAATGCAGACAGTCCAGAACATTTTTCCCCCTAGAGCAAAATAACAGTTCAGACCATTCTCCAGAGCGCCTTTGTTGTCATTGTTACAGTAATAAACATAAGGTTAAAGTTATGATGAAAAGAAATGTGACTCGTGGTTTGAAATAGAAAGAAAGCACCGGTCTTCCTTGTTGAATTCAATGTTTTGTTCACCCATCCATCCACCCAACCTCCTCTCTGTGTAAACTTTGTGGCTCTTGAACGTCACCTCACTTCCTCCTTTTCTCCCACCATAGTTACGACAGCCAGTACAGGCTGCTGCCACATTGAAATGTAACCATGGGATGCAACATGGTTGTTAGTGCAAGCATGTGATTACATGTGGCATGGTATGATGTGCCAAACCTATAAAAATATTTACAGCATGCTTAGCTAAGACATGTGTTGACTGTCGGCTAACAACTAAAAACTGATTGTTTGCATTGTCATGATTAATACGGCTGCAACTAACCAATATTTTCACTGTCAATGAAATCTGTATTAGTTGTTCGATCTGTAAAATGTCAGAAAATGGTTAAAAATATCCCTAAGTCCAACACTGACCTAAAAATATTTATTTTGCTGTCATAGAGGAGGGAAGAAACCCAAATTCACATTTTTATTCACATTTAAGAAGCTGAAATCTGAGAATTTTTACTTTTTTCCCCCCTTAAACCGATTAATAGAAGAATAAAAGTATTTGGTGCTTTTTTGTAATAGATGACTACTATTCAATTATTCAGGTAATCATTGCAGCTCTAATGATCAATATATTTGCTTTCTCAATTAAACTATAAGAGATCAGAAAACAGTGAAAGGTGCAGACTATTATTTCCCAAAACCAATTTAGTTTAAAGTCAGCTTTAACCAGCAAATGTTTCTTTGCTTGGAACAATTACCGTATTTTCACGACCATAAGGCGCACATAAAAGTCTTAGATTTTCTTCAAAATGTGAGGTGCGCTCTATAGTGCAGTGCGCCCTGTGTGTTGTTGTAAGGCGGACGTATTAGAGAACACCATGAGAACGTTAAAGGGTGAAGTGGGCGTGGATTGTATATAAAAGAACGGGTATGTGCGTTATGCAGAACATTGTTGTTTTAACAACCCCTAAAAATGGCGAAGAGACACGCATATGAAGCGTGGGAGCGATGGATGACCGATGGAGACCACAGTTTCACCAAGAGTGGAAGGCAGCGGCGGGCGAGTTACGCTACAATTTGTGAATGGATTGTTCATGCTTGGGCTAACGTGTCTGCTGACACTGTTGTTCGAGCGTTCGCAAAAGCCGGCATCATTTCCGAGGAGCAGCACGGCACGGAAAGTGAGTCCGACAGTGAGGAAAGTGAGCCTGTCATGTTAGATAGAAATTTAGCGCTGCTGTTCAATTCAGACACAGAGGATGAGGACTTCGAGGGGTTTGACTGATGACATTACCGGTAAAACATTGATGATTGATGTTAGTACTTTGTAATTAATACTTAAATAAAGCACAACCAAACTCAGTTTTGCTCCCACTCTATTTTTAAATACACACTTGTATGCTTGTGTGTGTTGTTGATGTAAGGCGGACGTAGGAGAGGACACCATGAGAACGTTAACGGGAGAAGTGTGGGCGTGGATTGTATATAAAACCCGCGCCCTATAACACGGTGCGCCTTATGTGTGTGTTAAATACAGTAATGGCACACAAAACTGAGACTGCGCCTTTTAGTACGGTGCGCTCTATGGTCGTGAAAATACGGTAATCAGATACCAAAACAATTGGCAGTTATACTTCTCTTGATCAACTAATTGATGAAATGTTATTGCTCTAATCATAAACTTGTAAATAATGACAGTGA
The DNA here is from genome assembly GCA_024666655.1 of Dascyllus trimaculatus. Lineage (NCBI taxonomy): Eukaryota > Metazoa > Chordata > Actinopteri > Pomacentridae > Dascyllus > Dascyllus trimaculatus. Next base: position 19,559,808 of record CM045446.1, read on the forward strand.
AAACCAAGGAAAAATGCTTCAAGGGGTTATTTGTCCCAATTTACACCAGCATATTCTAGAATTAGGCATGGTTTTAGTGGAAAACTGTTAGCTTTGGTAAGCACGGAAATAGCAGTACAGCATAAATCATAAAAATGAATGATAAGCAACGGACGGCTTCAGTGTTTAGAAGATCCACAGAATCTGTAATTACAATACTCATGAAGAAGGTGCTGCTGCTACGTTCTCATCTAAGTGGATGTTGACATGCATAATAACCTCTAATGGGCTGTTGATGGCAGAAAATGAATGAACGAATGAATCAGTATGTACGAGAATATTTGCATTTCAACATGGCAAACATAGCTCTTGTTGTGAAACAGGGACATGAGAACACCTTCATTCTTTTTTTTTCTGTATTATGGGCTGAGAATATTTATTTTGATGCTGTGCTGGACCAAAAGCAGAGATAAGAGCGCAGAATGACCATTCATCCTTGTCCACAGGGTATTAAAACACACCTTCCCGCTGGCAGCTCACAAACAACATCCTGTGTCATAAATTCACTTGCTCTTTTTGTTCCATATCTTTCCGAATTTATAGCTGAAATAAACTTGAACTGTGGCCATGAAAATGCTTATATCCCTGCTGGTAACACGGCTAACTGTTTGTTGCATCGCCAGCCATAAATCAGGCAGCTGTGAGGCTGTCTTGACCGAAGTCTTTCCACATCCATTTACCACTGATAATGCCTGCTGTTCCAGTGGGCCTCCAGGGGCCACAGTCAGATCCCCTCATGAATAAGCAGACCTGCTCCATCCTCCAGCTGTAGCCCTCAGTCTGCTACCAGGGAAACTGTGCAGGATATTAGTAAAGTGCTGACGTGAAAGATGAGGGAGGAGGCCTAGTTTTCACCATTTTTTATAAAGTAAAAAAGTTGTGTGCCTTGGCTGTAGTTGAGGACAGTTCTGGGATTCAAATATGTGGTATTGTACTCATTGATGCCCTGGTTGGAAACTGCTTGAGCTTTGTTTTGGGTGTTAAGAGTGAATTCCAAATTCTTTCAACCTGCTGCATTTCCTATTAATGTGCCTACTGTGCCTCTATGTGTCACACTAACTTTGCACTCTCCACCTCCGTTGTAGAGATTCAGGGAAATGAGGAGTTGGACAAAACAGCTCATGCAGCATGCAATTAGCATGAGTTCCCTGCAGCTTTCCAGAAAAAAACAAGCTGTTTTTTACATGAATCATTTTCACATGAATTTTAAAGGAAGGAAACACAGAAATTGGCTACAAGGAATGGAAATCTTGCTAACTGGACTGGGGGTACTTGCTGTCATCAACATATTCATCCACAGATTTGTTTCCATGTGTGAGTCTGACTTCTGCTGTGAGGATGGAGGCAAAAAGAGCACAGGATGTCTTAAAAGACAGTGTTTACTGTCCTGTGGCGTGTGAGAACTGTTGCTGCAAGGAGTGGGACCTGTTGATCGCAAACTGTAAAAATCCTCATTTGTTCACAGATGAGAGGAATCCCAGCTGTGAAACTACAATGAAATAATCTGTATCTTCAATGATCATCCTGAAAATGGTGTTTCACCTTCCCAGTACCAACTGAAAGAAAAGAAAGACCAAAAGCGGCTGAACATAAGGCTTAACTCTCTGTATGCTCAGTAAAAGCTAATGCAGTTAGCATGTAGCTAATTTCTGGGTTTCCTTTCAGTCAGACTGAAGACAAATGTTTAAAATGAGTCATCTAAAAATCACTCCCATGCAAGTTGCCCTCTGATCAAGTCTCTGAATCTCTCCAATGGAGGCCATGAGTGCAAAATTAGCATGACACTTATTTGATTTGAATAAAGCATCTCAACAACTATTTAAATGATTTCTATGGAATTTGTTTCATACAATAATGTCCCCATTGAGGATGAATTGTAATGCTGCCCTGGGCCTAAATATACAGGACGATAGTGCTTGTCTTACATTTGAGGATGAGACAATTATGTGTTAACAGCATCAGATATAAATTGAGAGAATACAGGTCTAACATCAGCTCCTACACAATATTGTGATATTGGATTGTATGTAGGCTTAATGTCTCCACATTAATAGTTTTTTTCAAGTCTGTTTATAGTGTGTTTTTTCAGTTTAACATCATTTTTGGCCACTGAGGGAATAAACTCACAACATGTAAAAACAAATCCCAAGAATTACAATAGTTCCCACAATGCCGCAGACTGGATAAATGAGATATTTACTGTTTCCATGGAATTGGTAGCCAGTATGAATGTACAAACAGTAAGTACTTTGATTCAAAACTAAGTACTGAGTACTAAAGTGCGTTTCCAGGACATTTTCTATACCTGTTTTCAGTGAACAATCTGTCTCACTGAAAACTCTAACCATTTAAATGATCACTTACTCAAATCAGCAGGTGCCTGTTCTCCAATCAAAGCTTTTCTTGACTGCTAAATCCTTGACTTGTTGCATAATTCAGCGTGTCTGATGAAGGGACATGGTGGATATTGTGTGTTGCAGGAGCTGCTGGGTCTTGTGGCATTGCTTTGGAGCTCCCCCGTCGAGGAGCAGTGGATTAATGAAAGTGATTAACCTTGGTGTGAATCACAAACAGCAGGCTGGATAAAGGAAAGTGTCAGGGTCTGAATTCAGCCTCTCCTGCTCCTTCCCTTATTGCTCATTAGGGAACACAGACTGTAATCAGCTCCTGACATTTATTGGCTGCTGCACAGTCTGTCCGACAGGATCACACTTCTGCACAGATTTCCAGAATCCCTGTGGTCCGCTGAGCTGGATGAAGTGAAGCATTTGGTCCACATTAGAAAGAAAAATGAATAGTTTCATCCATTTCCCTTCCCTTTCCTTCACCTCTATGGAAGCAATCTCACCATGGCTAGAAGTGCAGGGAACTCAAAAATCTCTTTTGTGCATTAAGACATGGCTATAGTGCCATAAATCATTTAAAGAGTTGCATTTTTTTTGTTAATTTTCCAGAAAATGAAAAAAAGTAATCAATCTTTACAGTATTCCACTGGTGTTACCAATACAGGAAAAAATAGGGTTCCACATGCTAGAGATATTTAACTACTTCAATTTTTATCAATGCTACAAACTAGCTGTTTTTCACACTACTATGCACCATCAACTCTCGAAGGTTATTTCACCATGCTGAATGTATCCTCCAACAACTTACTATTTGCTTCTCTGTGTAGTGTTTGTAAACCCTGCTGCATTTTATCAGTATGTTTTATTTTCCTCTCAGTCTCTTTTGCTGTTTCCTCTCTCTTCTGTGTAAACACAGCCTGCAGTTCATCTGAAAAGTCATGAATTTTGGTCACATAACTATTGGTTTCAGTCGAGTCAGTCTTCGCTTCTCAGTTGTGCTGAGGGGCGCTGAAGTTGTTATTTACAGAATCAAAAGCAGTGAGTTTATTTTAAAATGTTTCAATGTGAAATTTAGAATAAAGTGAATTTGATGTATTATTCCAATTTTGAGCTCAGATTTTCCTAATGGGACTGTACGCCACACATGATTACATCAAGGACCATCTGAAAATGAAAATGCTGATGATTCTTTCAGTTTTTTTTTACAATTTCGGGCTAATAGTGCAACTTGGGAAATTTTTGTTTTTTTAAATAGTGGCCCTACAAATCTCAACACACTTGTGTTTTATCGTAGTTGTGGATGTTTTAAACCGTGGTACTTTGTTGTTTCATGGCTGTTGGAAAGTCTTACCAACGGGTCTCACTCTACTTTTGCCAGAATATTTAGAGTCTCGGTTGTGTAAAATTCACTTGAAATACTTGTTTTTAGTACAGTACTGTATATCATGAAGTAAATTATGAGTAGATGTTTACCATCAGCTATTGCAAAACCTCTGAACTTTAAGTAAAATCTATTATTTTGTGATCACACAAAATAACCCATTATACGGGTCAATGACAATAGCTGTGCACTAAAACTTGCTCTGCTGACATTTACAATGTGTGATGACCAGGTGTCTTGCTTTATACCAGAGTTCACAGTATTTTTATGTCTTGCCTCAGGCCTCACATATTGAGACAATGTCCTGAATTTTGACTGTACTTTTTAAAACTGCAGGACAGAGGCTTTTTCTATGCTTTTCTAAAAATCTGGCTTTCTTCCAGCGTTTGTGAAGAATCAGGGAAGGCTGTCATCGTGGGGCTGTGTTTGATGTCAGTCAAACTGCACACACATGGGTCAACTGCAGGTTAACCTGTCACTGTCTTTGCTGCCTGCTACTGAAATGTGAGTCACCACAAAGTCACAAGCTATGCAGATTTCAGTGGAATATGATGGAAACGAACACAGAGAAAAAGAAATTGATGAAACTGATTGAACACGACTCTCAGAGCTGTTTTTCAGTTTCACACAGGGGAGCATGCAACGTGATATAAATCTGAGTCACAAAAGACGTGGCTCAAAACAAGATGTGCTCTTTGTGTTATTTTTATTTATGTATTAACTATTGAGCTATTTACTAATTACCAGTTATTCATTAACTCAGACCGATCACTGTCACTTTTGTTGTCACTGGGAGTGACTGTGGACACTGTAGACATTATTTTAAACAAATGTGTTAATTTCTTGCTAAAACTTGTTTTAGTCATAGATTTTGCTGTACTCCCCTTATCACCACTGGAAAAAGACATCCAGGCTTTACTTTGAATTTGGAGAACTGTTGGATCATGTCAGATGCTATGTAGCAAGTCCCCAAGAGCCCTAATTATAGATATTTCTTAAAGATTTGCTGATCATATCAACCTCTGATTTATTCGTTGATATCTAAGATGTATTTTTTAAAATTTTTTTGATAAGTAACACAAGTTTCCTCCCTGCTTTACAGAGTTATGTACTATTCTAATACAGATTAATTACTCTGTAATTATAATGTTGCCTTGTCGATATCAAGCATAGAAAAAATTGACTGCACCTGACAGTGTTTTTCATGTTAAAAAGCCACACAAATACACAAAAGTTTGATGTGTCTGTGATAGGAGATAAGAGAAGCTGTTCCACCGACAGCAGGTAGCGCGGCAGATAAGCAGGACTGTGGCTGCTCACACTTCAGTTGTTGGATTGTCTTAAGAGGAAGCTGACAGTTGTTGTGAGCCTGTTTGTGACTGATAGAACAGCACTGAGCTCTGAAAGTTCTGTAGAGAAACAGGCCCAAATGTCTCTCTGCTGCTGCCAAATACGACGTTACGGCAAACTGACAGCTTCCCCACAGTAGAGACTCCCTGAATGCTTCTCCCAGCAGAGCTCTTGTATTTTGCTGCTGCTTCTCTGCAGTCTTTCACATGAATTTATCTTATTGTAGTGGTGATTTGGCTGATATTTGGATGGACAGTACTGTGTTGCCCCTAAATATGTTGCCTCTGGCATCTAATGTCATGCAAAGCAGGGTAAAAACATATGGAAAAAAAATACATAGCTGAAGACCTTGTCTCAAATCGCAATTCTAAATTGGTCTTTTGGTTTTGGAACCTGTGATATGACAAAGATAATGTGAATACATGCCTCCTTTTGCGAAGTCTGTCAGTCATTTGTTATGAAATAGACCACAGTGGAAGGTCATTTTGATTTTATATTCATTAAATTGCTCATTTCAGGACATAATTCAAATGCAAAAGTTTGCAAATTAACTTCAGTTTACAGCAGTTCAGATAAAGGTTAGAGTGCACTTGACTTTAAAGCCCATTTCACATAAAATTTCATTATGAATATGCAAATGGAATGTGCTGGTAGCCACTAATGTCACATGACGCGAGCAACAATCTTGGAATGCTAACCTACACTAAAGGTCATACGGCCACTCTACAAACCAAAAGTTGGGGTTGAAGATGCATTACAACTGAACCCAATAAATAAAAAACTGGCTCTAACTCACCTAACTTAACCTGATCCCCTTATCAGTTAACTTCTGTAATTCCCACCAAAATGCAACAGACACAGTTTAAGTACCTATCTACAGTATTCACCCCAATTGAAAGTTTTCTCGTTTTTCATTACCTTTTAGAAAGCTGTTCTTACTTTGACATTAGAGAGGGTTTTTTTTGTAAATTCTTGCCAATTTATGTCGACCATGATTCAATGTTGAAAAAGTGCATAATTTCCAAGAATGAATAATACCTTTTATAAGCACTACATAAAGCTGACATGCACGTAGTGTTGACATTTCGAACACATCAAACAGACAAAGAAGCAGTCATGTTTGTGTAATAACCTTTGCTCTTCCTTTTTAGCTCTGGTTTGGCCATTATATGGTTTCATTTCCACATAATACAATTAAGAAATCATTTTCAGTTGCTCGTCTGCTTGCTGTTTGCTGCTGAAACAACAGTGTGCAGTTGATGGATATGGGGCTGGACAATATAACTCAAAAATATATCATGAAAGAATGTCATATTTCAGTATATTGGTAATTATTATTTTTATTTGGCTTTTTTTTTTAAAAGGCTAATAGAAAAAAGTTTAAATTTAACCGCTTCAGCCTATATATTAAGGTATTACACATGTAATATTTTAATGTGATCATAGCTGTGAATAATAAGTAAATCAACTTACACATATAAACAAAAATAGATAAGACTAATAGAATGATTTGATACACATAGAATAAAGAAAGCAAATAAAACTGGAAAGTGTACAGAGGGCACCTATCACTGGGTGGGGACCAGGCCGCCCCAGACTAGCGCACCTCAGGAAACCTGGATTGCAGCCAAAGATAGATTGATGGAGGGTGAAGGGGCTTCATAGTCAAGCATATGACAGGCTGTTAGTTACGGAGGTAGAACACTCGAAGTTTGTTAAGGCAGCCAAACTTTCTCTGTTAAGCATTTTCATGGTGGTTTGCATCTGATGTGTTCAAGTAAAACTACTGAACATTCTATGCAACTACTTTCTTATTGTATTGATGAAGTGTCTGTTACTCATATATATTGCTCAGGCCTTAATGGATCAGAGCTTGTTCTTTGGAAGCAGCATCCTGATGTTGCTGAAAATGAGGTTGATGAAAGCTCAGAGTCTGAACAGGAAGCAGTGAAGACCATAATTCCAAAACAATGAGGTGAAAGATTCTAAAACTCTGCAGGTGTGAGTGGAACTGCAGAATATTCTATCATTCTGTTTGTGAGTGATGCCTTTCACATTATACATCCCGCAGTTTTAAAGAAATTGGGATTCATTCATTCAGACTGAATTAATTCCAGAAAACAAGACTGTTTATTTCTTTTTTCTTTTTTTCAAAAGTAGAGTTCCTGTCAGAGTGCACGAGAGAAATATCAGAGATAATGAAGGATGGAAAACAAAGAGAGGAGTAAAGACGTAGCTGTCATGAAATGTGTTGAGAGTCAGCTCACCTTCACCATCAGCACCAAACAAAGACCTTTCATATAATCATTTTTATTTCCACATAAACCTGCAGCTTTTCAGAGCCTTCTCTGACAGCAGCAGCAGGCGGCTGTGAGAGGCTGCTTGCTTGGTGGATCTATCTTTAAGCACTGCAGCACATGGAAGTGTGAGCGGCTGTGTTGCTGCATACTGATGACTCTCTGTTGCTTTCTGTCCAGATTTGTTGTTAATTAATGTTTAACTCAGCTGGCATGAATAAGAGCTTCGCTAATAACTCTCCGTAGATTATGTGCTCTGTGTTGAAATATTTCAAAGTTCACACAGTGCAGTGTGTGTTTTCATTGACACCACGTGCTAACTGCTTTCATCAGCATTCAAATGAAGGAGAGGAGCAGGCAAACAGCTCTTTGCTGTGGATTTGAGTCTAACTAATAGGTCATTTTATAGTCTAAAGAGCATTTATTTCTGTTTCCTCTGTAAAACCACTGTGCCGGTGCTGTGTTTGCTATGAGAAGCCATGTTAATAGCAAAGATGGTGGATCACATTGTTTGATAATTAAATGCCGTGTTTGACATGACAGTCAGATACTCACCTTCCTCTGCATATTAAAGGCTCCCTTGGGGGAAGCTGAGATTTGCATGCCTCTAAGTTCCATTAATCTGCAGTGCCATCCCTGCGGCCTCTCTTCCAACATGTCAAGATATGGTTCAGCATGAACTAATGCCGATTTGTGATCATGTCAACCTTAGCCTGCTTCCTCTTGTAGATTCTGTAAAATCCATAGCCTCTTGAGATCTGACCTTTTCTGGGCCTTGCATTTTTGATTTACCCAAGTTATTTGGGATTAGTAGGACCTAATAAATATAAAAAAGCTTTGTCTTTGAATAACAAATAGTCAATAGTAGTAGTAGTAACATGAATAGTAATAAGTAATATCAGATCGCGGCCATGCACTGCGCTCGCCGCCGGGTTCAGTGCACAGCTCCTGGAGAGTTGCGGACTAGCTAGCACAATGGGCGGAGTTTTCAAAGTTTTTCAGACTTCGGTGATGAGATATGTTTAAAAATGTACATGCACATTAAAATCATATGAAATGTCAAAATGACGCACACAAAACTAAATAAATGAGTGAATCAATAAGTCCTAAAGTATGTAAAGTACCAGGTAGTAGCCGCAGCACAGATACACAGTCCACACAGCAGCGTAAACAGTTTTAGTGTGCTGGGGGAGTGAAGCAGTTTATCAGTCCCATGGCTTTAGGGTTAAAACTGTCTAATGGTTCTGGCCCTGATACTGTGTAGCCTCTTCCCTGATGGAAGGGGGACACACAGTCCATGCATTCCTTCATTATGCAGCGGGCCTCGTTTTCCTGCACCTGAGAAACTTCTGTTAGTTTCTTTTTTGCTGCCAATCATTGACTGTTTCCTTTTTAACCTTAATCAGCCCTCAACTCAAGTGTTTGCACCTAAACTGAACCAAACCTTAAATACTGTGCTAGCAGATCAGGAAATGGTCGTATGAAATATTCTTATGTGCATTCCAGACAGCTAATGGGAATGTTGATGAGTTTAAAGCACCTATATGAGTGGATTTGTAGGGTTGTTGTGTTTAGTTTGGATTGCAGCAACTGTGGCCCTGCACCCCCAGCCTCTTCTCACACAGGTGTTCACTTATTATCACTTATGACTGTGTGGGCAGGCACCAACTGAGCTCTACTGACATCTGTCTGACCCTCCTGTTAGAGTCGCAGCAGTGAAACCTTATTATCGGTCTCTGAAGTTTGACCTCACATAAATCAGGCCAAATATTTGGGCTGCAGGCAAATAGAGAAAATCCTCGTTGACTGGAATCATACTTACTTTCTGCCTGCTGGCGCTTTTAGCCTAAATGAATTCTAAATCAACATACAGAGCTAGTATTGGCAGCATATCATATAATTTGAACTTGGTTATTTTATCCTGAAATGATAACAACAGATGCAGAGCAGCATGCACATATACTCATCTACATATATTCGTATCATTTCTGAAAACAGAATTATATTTTTCTGGTGATCCCAGCACAAGAACTATTAAGGAATATACGCAGGGAGGTTGGCTGACATGTTATTGATGATACACCATGTTGGTTGCTGAGCTGTAATGTGCAAACTACCTATTACAAAGTTTGCTCTCCTTTTGTCTATGAATTTGAAGCAAATGCAGACACACTGAAGACTTCTTGAACATTGTGTCCATTAGTTAGGAGCTGACAGTAAGTAAATGTTCAGTAAATGTTAAATGAGTTACACCTAGCAGTCTTAATTAGGTTGGTTCAAAGTTCAAAGTTGTGCAAATGCAGAGCTGTTCACACATAGCTTCTTCCTCTTGCTGTCATAGATAATGAATTAGTCTGGGAAGGCTATTGATGTAGCACTTTTCTCCTTATGAATGTAACACCGGCAACTGTCTGACTAATGATTACTTGGTCAGACAAGAGCATATCGACAAACTGATCGACCAGTCCACCTGGACTCCTCAGCCCTGCAAATTTCGACCTAAGAATTGGTCTAATTGGCTGCAATAAGTACGTATTCTTTTATGGGTATGGTGGTGTCAGCCTCATACATTTTTCCACTTGTGCTTCTCAGAGGACAGCAATTATTAACATTACTACTGAAGGTTGCATTTGAGAAGCTAAACATATATCGTTTTATTTCCTTTTCATACAGGCTACTACTTCTGTATCATTAATATGTAGGTAAGGTTCACCTATATTGTCAGCTAGCAGTACTTAAAATCATGAAATCATTCCTCTTGATTGTCAGCGATACTTTGATTTGCAGTCTGAGCCATCACATGTCTGGAAGCAGAAAAGCAGCAGAGGACAGCAGCCAGTTATTCATTTTAATGAGTGCTTTCCAAAGCATAAAACTAATGCAAGTTCTTGATGCTACCTGTGGTGCACATATGTACCAGCCTTATTATGCGAGAATGCTAAAAGTTTCCTCAGGAGTTGAAGATAATGCCCATCCCACCGGGAACTAACAGAGTTTTCTAGTCATTAGAATTTGATACCCGTAACTCCACTCTGTCTGTCATAATCTTTCCAAACCTTTGATCATGAGCTGTGTTTTGAAATCAAAACAGAATCATTTTCATCTACCGGTGCTTCAGATGAAAAGGAGATCCATTTATTCACAATCACATACGCTTGACTGAAGATGGGTGTCGGCTGCATATGGAGATATCTGACAAAAAATCTACAACTGAAGGTGCACATGATTAAAAGTCAGAACTCATAAGTGTGTCATGTTTTACTTTTTCAGTATAATGTTTAGAATATTATATTTCACTGTGTGCATTATAGTGCTTCATATTTTATTTATAGTTTCGTTAACCCCAAGTTAAGGTGAACTCTGAGCTTTGAGTTCCAGAAACCGAGCTCACCTCACATCAAGATCAGGTACTGTGGTAGCTTCAAGTCTGTGATAATCACCTGCTCTCTGACAGGTTACCAACCCTGACTTTCCCTACGTCTCCTCCCATGCTGCCAGCCTGAAGGAGCTGCCTGACACACTGTTTCATTTCCTGCCGTGGATATCAAAGCGCATATCCAAGCACATTAATTTGTCGAAGTTTATGTTGGGAGAAGAACATTGAAATTCCAATTAGATAGTAGTTCCCCGCTCAAGGACTGTCTTTAACCTTACCGCTTTTATGATCAGTCATCAACCTAAGGACAGCGATCTCTGACACTTTTCCAGGTCCTGTTTTGGATCCTTTAGCCAACAGCGTCTGGGTTGACAAAGCCCTGATTCTTTCTCGACTTTTCCTCTCCTTTATCTTTTTTAAATTTTTTTTTTACTGGAAAATATAATGTACAAACAATTCTAATGACATTTTTTAGGTTTTAGTTGCACTGACCAATATGTTTAATCATTGCGACAAAGGCTCAGGCTTCTTGTCAGATGATTTTAATTGCATTATGAAAGCCTGTCTCGACTAATCCGCCTCAGCATACACATCAAATCCAAGGTCACCTACTGCTCTTAGCAATTTATGCAGAGATGCTGAGTTAATGAATATATGGCGACAGTTAAACCCCAAAATAATTATTCTTATTCGCACAATACATCCTTGACTACTAACATTTTTACTGGCAATCCAGGTGTCTTATATAGACCCTGTTGTCTCACTGGATCATGCCTAGATAGATATGCATGTTGCACCAGCATTTATTATACCTTGAACACCAAGCCAGAGGTTTATCTCACTACTATTGAATAATGACTATTTGGCAGTTTTCCCTAAAACAACAGACAGGAAATGTGGCGAAAGAACAGCAAATTATGTGCAGGGTCCAACCAGCAGGGAATTGAGCTCTGTGGTCAGGACATTTGTGTTATGTGCCCTAACCACTTGACTATCAAGGCACCCCTTAGTCTTAAAAAAAATCATCACAGTTTTGACTTTATAACAAAAATTCTCCAGTGTCTCCATCTATGATGTGGGATGCAGCCAAAGCATCTCATCTTAAACACTTCCCATCAGAAGATGTTCAAAGAGAGTGCCTGCTGCTACTACTGCTACTACTCCTACCGCTCCTACTCTTGCTACTGCACCAACTACTATTGTACAGTTGTTTACCATTTTATGTCCAACTGCTCTAGGTGCCTTTGAATTGCCCCGAGGGGACAAATAATGTTTATAACTGAATTGTATTTAACTGAATTAACAGGAAGAACATTGAAAAGAAAGGCTAGAACAAATATAGAAACACCCATTGCATCAAATTTTAAATCTTTAGTAAATGTGAAGATTAAGCTTAACATGAATTATTGTGCTTTTTTCTGAGCAGAAGTTCTGTGGTCTTGATAGTACGTCTAGCTGCTTGCTCACTCAACAAATGCAAAATTTTAATACCAGCTATTTTATTGTTCAGAGTTATATGCCATGCTTTTAGCAAGGCATGCCTGACCAAGATGTGTTTTGACCAGGTATTTGCTCAACCTTTATGCTCAGCTACTACCCATTTAAAGTAAATGTGTCACAGCCAGAATCATTACAACCAAAGCACGGTTTGAATTAGACTGGAGCTGTCTTTAGTGTTATCGGGTGATGCTCAGCCTCATTACATCTATCTTTAGCAATAGTTCTCTAAATTAATAACCCAAATGATGACTAAAATACTTTTTCACTTGTACCATTAAGTCTATAAACTAACTTAATAAACCTAAACTTATTAAACTAATTGCAGTTTTCTGGGCAATTCAATCGAAGGCAACTGGACTCTGTAGAATGTCTGTGGGGCCGGAGTGTGACACTGGAGTTAGCAGGCCCGTGTACTAGAACCTTGGCGGCGTACTGCAGCATACTACAGCCTCGCCGATGCTCTGTGTCCCCGTAGAATGTAAATGAATTCCCTTTTAATGTTATTATTAATCAAACTGGTCCATGCACACTAGTGGCAACCTAACAGCATTATTACTATGTCTAATATGGATACATAGGAGAGTCCATTTACAGAAAGGTTTTATTATCATCAGGTGCCACATTCAGAGCATGGGAGTGTAACTATAACAGATCAGACATCGTTATAGTTTAAGTATTGTCTGTCACATGATACCAGTCATAGCTCTAAATAGTTTTTCATTCAAGTGTAAGCCTTTGAATGAAGGAATATTTTGCCTGTCACTTACGCTGATGCACATGTGCACCCATGACAACCCTAAAACCACGGATGGTTTTACCAAACCACAATGTTGGTTTTAATTCTAAGAATTAAAATCCCCAAGCTACGTTTACAGTGATGTCACTAATTTAAGCTTTTAGTTCTTGTTCATAACACCTATGAATCTTGACCTCCAGTATTTGAACAGACAGGCAGAGAACAGGGTTTACTGTAGGAAAGGATCTGACATAACTGCGGAGTTTTTCTGAATGAAATGGTACTATTATGTAACATTAAAATATTATGTATTAAAATTTGACCATAATAGTAAGACACAGCATCAAGGACAAATGTACAATAAGATACAGATGAAGCTCTTTCATGACTAACCAATGAAATCAGTTATGTTTTCTGACTTCTTTCTTTTCATCTTCTTCCTTTGTCATTTATCAGCTGCTCCAATCCTAAGAGCACCTTCAATAAATCCCTCCAAGCACATAAATCCAATAGAATCCAACATTTGTCCTCTTCTCCTTGAATTAGTGACACGTCAGCTCCGGATGTTTCTTTCTTGGCTCATAGTGTCGACCTTCTCCTTTGACCCTCCTGTTATAACCTTGCTTTACTCTTGGCTTTTTTGACCCCTGGATTGGGCCGTAGCTCTTATCTGAATGTGGCCAGGGAAGCTCAGTTGCGGAGTGAGTCTTTGTGGATCAGACTATGATTAACGTCAACAACCTGCTCATTTTAATTCAGCCATTAATGTGCCGCTTTTTTGACATTCTGTACCTCAGCTGAACTCATATGGGGATGAAGTTTATCCCCATTTGAGTCTCACAAAAGGCTTTAAAGGTCATCTTTTTGTCACATTCTCACTGAAATTACATGAATGAATGATGTTCTCCCAGCTACATTAGCTCTTATCACCTCGGAGCCTCACTGTATGCCAGCAGTATTGTTGTCGAGGTATGAATGAGTCTCTGAGCTATTCAGGATTTTTATTTATTCCGATCTATTTAAAACCTGGATATTGCTTTTGCACAGGTAGATGGAAATTAAACCACAAGCAAATCTCCTGCCTTTGATATGCTCGACAGTGACAGTGACATGTTAAATAGCTCTGACAAGACGTTCATCACTGTCCATACCTGGGAGTAGCAGCAATGGTAAAGCCAGCTGATGGAAAAGTGTGGTGTGGTGGTGTATCTAGTGGGGGCTGTGCAGTATTCTGTGTACATTTTTTGGGCATAAATTAACATATTAAATAAGTAAACCTTTAACTTAATGTTTCAAATAACATTTTTCACCTGTAAAACAAATATGGTAACTGTATTCCCATGGTCATTAGTCTTCATGGCAGTGACAGTCCCTGAACTTTTCTCTGGTTCCACCACCAGGCTTTTGAGACCTTTGCAGAGAGCCATTTTAAAGCACATGCTACCTACTCTAGGACGTCACCCACAGGTTTCTTCAACAATGGATTCTGAAACTCAGTGTGGGGTCTTCGGCCGTCACCATCATGGCGGCGCCTGGCTCCTAATTTCCAACTAATTTGAAAATGAGCAAAGAGGTGGAGCGTGAGTCCCAGAAAATGTTTCTGGGCTATGAAATGTTCTATGATGACATCAGCCTGTCACTCAAAGCAGCCACACACACTTATTTATGCATAACTTTAAGCTTTGACACAATTTAAATGATTGAGTTATGTGACAGTTACCTCAAACACAGTTGCCATGTATGGGGACGTTAGCTATAAAAACAAATACAATTTTTGTACCAGACTGTAAACATTTTTATTTTTCCTGTACAGTTAGCTATTTTAACATGGGAGTGTATGAAGATTGATTCACCTCTGCAACTGCCCTCAAGTGTCCATTCGTAGAACTGCAGTTTTTGCCGCTTTAATGTTGGCGTAATTTGTCGTGTGCATTGTATGTTGTATAAGGTGAAAAATACCATTTAAAGAAAAAGCAGAGGGACAGTCGGATACCCGAGTAGTTAAGTTATAAATATCTTAAACAGTGAGTCTCGAGTTCGATTCCTCTTTCCTCCCTGATTTTCTGTCTCTCTCTGCTGCAATTCTAAAATGAAGACAAGAACACTCCCAAAAATAGTTTCTGTGGAAGTAAATACTTGGTTTCTCCTGCTCAGAATATTCATTTTAGCCAGAACCACAATTATAACAGTTGAGAAGTAAAATAGCAATTCACTTTAAGTTAATTTATATTGCACCAATTCACAACATAAGTCGACTCAGTGCACCTTACATAATATGATCCAGACCATATAATATCATATTAAAAAGTGAGACTTTGCTTTGAGCAAGCACTCGACAAAATTTTTTTTAACCATTCTTGGTAACTGAGGTTTAATTTACTGAAGCATAACATAAATTTTTGTTCAACAGATGGTCCAAAATAACTGTAAAATGCAGATTACCATCAAGAAGCGACACAGACTCATTGCCTTTACTGTTCAAGAATGGATCATTTTACAGTCATGCTTGGTCACCCCCCAAATACCCATTCTGAGCCAGAAAACCATGAAATATTGTGCTGTAAAACATGGTCAGGGCTAGGGTGAAGTCCCAGAATACTAATATCACACAGTGATGTTAAAGGTCTGATTATGCTCTATATCATTTCTTTATTATGGTTAGTCAGTGAGAGTGAGTGCCAACGTATTACTGAATGTCGATTGCGTTCATTTTTAGACTTTTGGCCTTCCTCTAAAGTTTCTTTCTGATCTAGAGCATCAAAAACCTTTCTTAAATGTCTCCCCACTTTTACATAATAGGCTCCAGCATACGTATAGTTACTTTGGTTGACTCCATATCCGTTGCTAAAGAGCTCTGGCAAACCAGTCATTGCTGGCTGACAACTCTACCAATGCTCCAGCCATCACCTTTGTGTATAAATACACTTTAGAGGTGGCAGTATATACTGCAAAATTTCCTGGACTGATAAAGTTGCTGTGACAGTATTTGTAGACATCTGTTCCAGCTGAGCAGCTTTTTCCTTCAGCTGGACTAACATCAAGTACAGTGAATAAGTTATTCCATCATCAGGAATGAGTATTTTTTTTAAATATATATCATGACATCAAAGAAATTTTTAACACGAGAGGTTATTTACTTTTAAAGACTTCAGCTCGTTTGATGTGTTTAATATTTTGGATTTTGTAAGGTCAGTTGTTCAATAGCAGTTTTAAATTAGGTTATTATGTTTTGCATTTCAATGTATAATTCTTTTACTTTATCTGTTTCTCACATTCCTAATGTAACTAACCTGTTTTTATTGTGAAAATTCAGTGAGTTTTATCAGCATATGGAAATATGTGCACTGTCATTAATTTCAATCATTATTTGATTATTGATTGTTGATGTTAATAGTTTTGGAAATTGTTTAAATTTTACATCTCTAATTCATGTTTGAGACTGGAGCTGCTGTCCTGTTGTGACCTCCCACGTTGTCACTAATGGCTTCCCACCTTTTGCCTTGCAGAGCTCCTCCTTTTCAGCCAGTCTACATGTGTTTACATTGAGGTTTTACCACTTATATTGTCACATAAGCGATTCCTTTGGCGGATATGAATCATGACCATATGTCCAGTACATGATGTGCCTGTACAGTCAGCTGTGAGCTGAATAAGGAGAGGCCTGACGGGGTGCTGGCCCTGTTTCTCTGGGAGCGTGACGTCCCCAGTGGCAGGAGGTTTGGCTTCTGGCTCGACGGCAGCCTGGCCCGGGCACTGAGGGGATGTGACCCACTGAGCCTGGCAGAGCCCCCGGACCCGACAATCTGCTGCTCCCCTGGATACTGGTGGGCAGGGCTAGGGTGGGTGGAGCAACACCTTGTATGTCACAGCATCAGGGAAATATCATGCCAAGAAAAAAAATGAACAAAGGAGTTCATTAATGTTAAATTTACTCCAACTGAGTAAAAATCTGTGTTAAGCCACAACCTTTTCTGGCCAAACCCTTTTAATTTACCATTATACTATAGATACATTATATTATTATCTAGTAAAACAGTAAAATGTAAATTGCACTGTGTGTCAGACTGTGTTGCAACCAACCTGTAGACAATGATGTCACCGTGAAGTGTCTAAAACCACATTTTTTAAGATTTATCACAGAGATTGTTGCTTGAGTCAGATAATACAAAGCTGGACACACTTTATACTGGATGTAGTCTCTTGATATATAAAAATATTGATTAGTGCAGCTTTAATACTGTTGGTGTCAGCTTTTTGCACTGATATTGTCGAGACCACTCACAGACACGCTACTTTGACTTTACATAATTAATTCTACTACTTTACAGTGTTTGACTAAAAGAATAGATTGAGCTTTCAATAGCTGGATGGATGTCTAGTTTAGGCCAATGTACTTTTAATTTAGTCGCATCATGTTCTTTGTGAGTTTTCTTTTTTGTAGTGCTCCCTTTATTTCAACACAATTTTCTCTTATATATAACCTTAAGCTGGCCTGCTCCTGCCTCTTCACAGAACGATTTGCTCAGATTAGATGACTGAGAGGAAGATTAGGACCTGAAATTGATTAGATTTTTTTTTGTAAAGAATCCATATTTTTACTTTTGGGTGTTCCCTCAGTTATTCCTTTCAGTTATATTGCTGTTTTTTTTGTGCATGTAAAAAGTCTGCAAACTTACAAAGCCCAAAGTCCACACCAAGGGGAGTTATTCTTGCCCACAGAAGAACACTGCTCTTTCGCTGCCTAAAATGCCTAATTTGAAGTCCAGGTTTCTCTTCTGTTTCTTATCTACATTACATTTACAAAACACCTGCCTAGTGGCTAGTTTGACATGTTCTCAAACAAAGAATAAGCACATGCTTCGCAATGTGCCCTTATTCCCTTAGTAGAGGTGCTTCTGTCAGGGATGCGAATGCCTAGACTTAAAAATCTGGAGTTACAATACATAATCAATGTTACCTCGCTTTTGATGGGCGAGGTGACCATATCGGTGCAGACTGGATGATTTTGGGAGGGGGTCCTTGAAGAGACTGGAGATAGAATGTAGCATTATAGACAGAACGTCAGAGGAGGTGCTGCAGTCGTGTACAATATGAAAAACATAAACCTGTAAATGCTGCATGATATGGACTTTTTAAAAACTAAGGACCAGATGAGAAGAAGTATCTGCTCACATTTGGCATTTGTGGAGAATTTTAATTAAACTGTGTTCACTTCAGACAACCTGATAAGAGCAACATCATTCCAACATGACAGCATACTAAGAAGTAAGCCAAGCCTGGCCAGAGACTGACTCTGAGACACAGTTTCTTTAGGACATGACAGCCAGATTCATCAGTGGAAAGACACCTCACCGAAATTACAAGACATAAATCTCAGTGTTAGTCTGTAGATGTGAGATGTGAGACAGCTTCAGCTATTTTACTCAAATTTGGTACTTGAACTTAGTCTTTGGGGTTAAAATGATAGCAATACGTATGAACGCTTGACACTTAATCAAAGGCGATTAATTACACAGTAGAATGTTCTGAAATGCATTAGATGCAAGCCACTGTAAAAGCAGATAACAGAAACGCTAAGTTTGGTTGCATCAACCAACCCTTCTCCTAAACGGTCTGTTACATCCCTTGATAATTTAACCTCTTCACTGTCCGTTGCCATCTCTGTGCAGGTCTTCTGAGGTGTGCTAGTCTGAAGCTGCCTGAGGCTTTCGAAAACAGTGTCTACGTCCGCAGACCTCTGCTGGTAAAGGCTGAAGCGGTTAAATTTAAAATAAACCTTTTTTTGTGGCTAGTCTGTGTGGATACTGACTGAAATGAAACACTTTTTTGATAAATTTTTCAGCTGTTTTGCCCAGCACTAGTTAAACCAAAATATCAAAACATGAAAAACCAAAACTACAGCTAAAACAGCACAAGGAGAACCAATTAAGATGTTCCAGTACAGTTTCAGTATGTCATGCTCTGTCTCTCTCTTTCTTTCTCACTCAGTCACACAGACACACTGTGGCAGTTATGTGAGACTGGGTGGCAGCAGTGTAATGATTCCAGTGACCAGCCTCTGACTGGAACGTTGCCAGTTTAGTCTGCAGTTCCTGTGCTTTCTTTGCCTCAGTCGGAGCTTTTGAAACAGCTGGCTGTCTCCTCTCAAATTTCACTTCACAAAATCAGCCGTTTGAACTTTTCCCCTCTAAACAGCGAGCGACCGCAGTGAAGAAAACCTGATCTAATTTGATGGGTCGCTCATTCCACAACATTAAAAGCACATGATCTTGAACTGACTCTGACCTCGCCGAGTTTGGAGATAATTTTTCAAGGGCAGACTGATCCTCGTTTGTGTGGGAACAAATTATTGAAGTTCAACCAGGCTTGGCTGCCCATCAAAGGCTGCATTTACAGTGCAGGTCATTATGATCTGCTCCAAATTGCTGCTCTTATCAAATGGTTTGGTTGGGTGTTGATGTACAGTTGTAACTCTGAATGTCTGGTTCATGAACCCCATCGAACTAATGAAAAATCTGTCAGGGGTTGTGCTTGATTTGATAAATATTTTTTAATTTTGGGAACTTCTTTGGCTGTATGAGTTTCATCTGTGTGTTCTTAGAAAATAGATGCTCTGCATCTGAAGCAGTAAATTACGAGGGTGCTCATGAAATCGACTTTACTGCACTTACAGAAGTTTCTCTATGGTGTATATTTCTTTCATCAATTTTTATTCTATTTAGAAGATAACTGGGAGCTTCACACCCACCAGGACTGTGGATTAGATCAGCATGTGTCCAGGGATAATATGGCAGCCATGTTATTGGGAAAGGTCAATTTAATTTAGCTTCATATTAACGACCACCTCCCTCTCTTTTGTGATGCAGTTTTCCACCTGTGTGGACAAATGAAACTCCAA
Organism: Dascyllus trimaculatus; assembly: GCA_024666655.1. Taxonomy (NCBI): domain Eukaryota; kingdom Metazoa; phylum Chordata; class Actinopteri; family Pomacentridae; genus Dascyllus; species Dascyllus trimaculatus. The sequence goes on from CM045446.1 coordinate 19,579,730, forward strand.
CCTTCAGAGTTCACAACCCGAGATCCAGTTCAGTTCATGAAATTGATTTTAAAAGAGTGTCTGTGGGGTTTCGGTCGTGTAATTCATAGGATTTTCACCCAGGAGACTGAGCTTCATGTTAGACCTTATTCTTTTAGTTTTGTTTTATTTTATGATCTAGGTCTTGTTTTCGCCTGCTGTCTGATCAAGTTTGGGTAAAGATCCTCCCTTTCAATGTTGTGAAAGGGTTAAAATATACCCTTTCACAACATTGACCAAATTCCTCGTTTCTGAACAGAAGTGACAGTGATAATACCAACAGGGAACATTTAGCTGCAGTCTTGTGGTGTCTTCTGATGTTTCTGGATGTTCATATTTTAAGCAGACTACACTGCATGTTGAAAAATGATGTTAAAAGTTTTCCTGTGCTTTCTAGTGTAATGCCAAAGGGTCTTGACAAAGGGGCATTATGTGACAAGTTGGGAGTGAGACCAAGCTTGTACGTATGACTGATCAGAAAGAAATGTGAGTCTGTAGAATTCCCCCTGAGGTAAGTTCCTATTTCCAGTGGTGAAGTGAAGAAGTATTCAGATATTGTACTTGTAACAGCACCATGGAACGTAGAAGTAACCTACACATCCTTATTATCAACTGCTAAATATCCCAAATATATCCAAGTAAAAGTACTAATTTTATAGAAAGATAACTATATTAGGGATGTATGATTGGTCAGTTAAACACCAATGATAACACCGGCTGAGAACACTTGAGCTGTGGGATAATGATGTATATTTGCAATGTTTACGGATTTTTATACATCTGTTAGACTACTCTTCACATTGAAAAAGATGCTAAAGGGTATCCAGTGCATTCAGTTGCCACAGTATGTGGCGAATTGGGAGCAAGACCTGGCTCAAGAGGCTATGAGCAGTTGCATTTTGTAATCATAGATTAGGATATTTACTTACTTTAAGAGGAATTAGATCAAAACAGCAACCGGGGTTTTCTCTCCATCAATAAAATCTGACTGTAACAAAAATCAGGCTGCAACAGAAAAGACAGTCTCATTTCCACGAATAGAAGCACTATAATTAACATGCAATCTCCATAACAAAAACGATGAACACAAACACATGACATCAGTATGCAATTGGATCAATCAGACCACATCTTGAAGCGGTTTAATTTCAGCCAAGTTAATTAGTTAGACTTTATTGTCACAGCAGGAAGATTCTTCTTCTCAGACATGTACATCACTTCTACACACATTATCACACAGCTATACATGAGAAGGGCATGCTTTTCTTCCATTCGTCATCTACTTTACCATGTAACACATCTGCCTAGCAGCTAGTGTGGCATGCCAGCAAATGAAGAATAAGCAGTTTCAGATCGATCTACTGTTATTTCTTCATCGGAGCCTGTTCTGCTTAGGCTATGTCTCTCTGCCTATACTCAGAGACCTCGGATTATAGAGCTTAATCAGTGTTTGGTCACTTTCAGTGGGTCAGCTGACCAATCAGAGCAGACTAGGCTTTTTGGCAGGTAGACCTTTAAGAGACAGGATGTTAAACAGAGAACAATGGAGAGAAGAGCTTTAATATAGCAGTGTACTCTTTTTGTGCCAAGCCGCTGATATTTGTAAACTGCAATGATGCACAATATGAAAAAAAAAATGTAACCTCGAACAGTTTTGGGGCATTTCTTTTTCCTCGTCACATTTTGACTCATTGTGGGTTCATTTTTCACTGCAATATAAAGTCTTGCATAACCATGGCTAGAAGCAGAAAGAACAGTTTCTATGACATAAATAAAAAAAAAGAAGAAAGTTGATTTGATTATTTATTTTTGAAGAAATTCCAAAAAAAATCAACATGTACTTCCTAATGCCAAAAGGTGTTGTCAGTACTGGAAGAAATGGTGAATCCTTGTGCTATAGATACTGTATTATTTTCCAGTTGTTTCTACACCTATCTATATGCACAGTCCACTCTGTTCACTTTTATTCTTTGTACTTGTATATTTTATATTCTGTTCACTTTATATTTCTATTGCTATTTTATGTCCTCTGTTTAGTGCTATGTGTCTTGCTGTGACAAAATAATTTCCCAGACCTGGGATTATTAAAGTATTTCTATTCTATTCTATTCTATTCTATTCTATTCTATCTGCCCTGTGCAGTTCAGCTTGGTTTAGCTGAAGAGTCCATGAAGTTTTGAGTCACTAAAGGCTTTGCAGTTGTGCTGAGGAGAACGGATGCTTTTGTTTTTTACCGAATCTGGAGCAAAAAAAAAAAAAAAAAAATTGGTGATTTTTTAAAAATTAGACATGTAGAATAAAGGGATTTTGATTAAATGTAATGACTTTAAGCTTAAATTAAGTTTCCTGACAGACTGACGTATCACAAAGTTGGAGTTCAAGGACTGTTGGATAGTTAAAAACTGATTATTATGTCTGTCGCCAGCTACTTTCAGGGTTCGGAGGGTTACGCGCTTGTACTCTGTCAGAACATAAATGGTATCAATGTATCCCTAAATGTGCTCTGTTACCTCCCAGCATGCATGTTTCATACTTCAAAACTGAGTCCTGGAGGTTATCCAGAGCAACAGGATGCGCGACTGTGAACCAATGAGAGATGCAGCGTGTAAAAGGCGGAGAGACAGATGAGGTCACACCTGCGAGTGATTTAATGCTCAGCCCCCTGAACCTCTGGCAAGACTAATTTGTTGCAATTTGGTTCTGGTTTTCTCATTAAGACGGAGATAAAGAGTTGTAAATAATGAGCCAGTCATTGTCCTTTCTGCGCCCTTTAGTCCTGTTGCCACTTTAATTAGTTGTGTGATACTCTGAGCCTTACCTTTAGTCCTCCTGTGCCTCTCTCACTGTCTCACTGTCCTCTTAGTTTGATGTGGGTTTTAATGAGGCTCTCCGGAGGCTCTCGGCTGATGACGGTGCTTTTATCAGCTGGATCAGCCAGCTGCACAGTTGCTGACAGATGGAAATCTTATGGAGAATTTTCATCAGAGTGAATCCGAAGTATCTCATGGCCATTATTTTATCTTCACTCATTTTAGTTATTTTATTGTATTCCTACTTTAAAAATAATTATCTTTTATCTGTTTCATCAATTTTTACTTATTTGTGGTTATTGTAGTTGTTGTTAGTAGTTTTACACCATGTGTATTTCTTGGGGATATTCGTTTGCATTTTAACTGGCTTCTTTGAGGTTGTCACTCATCTGTAAAGCACTAACCTGCTCTAAAGGTGCTATACAAATGAAGCTTGATTGATTGAGTGGAGGCCTGAATACAGATATTACTGTGAAACAAAGAGACAAAGGTAGAAGCTACTGCTGCTTGGTGTTACTCGCATCCTGCTGCCTTCCAGGGTGGATCTCAGTCACTAGAGCAGTCAGAATGAGACGAGGAAGAAGAAGTTGTTGCTGTAGCTTTTAAAATGCAGCATTAGAGCAACAAGACATATGTTTGCCTTGTTTGTGTGCAGGTGTGGGGGCGGTAGGCACTTTCAATCCCTGAAGGATTTCAGGTTTCCTCCTCTGAATGGATTCAGGAGGGGGAGAATCGGTTGCCGACTTTGAAGGTTTTAAGCTGGAAATTCTTTCCTGTAGGGATGTTGCCATTGAAACACCTGCTCTTATTCTTTGTGCTGAAAAAAACAGCTTTGCACTAGTTCCACATACGGTAAAATACAAAATGACCGCTGCCGCTTACAAAAGGAGTCAGTCTACCCACTCTGTAGCAAACACGAACCCGAAAACTGATTTCTAATTGAGATGCAACACCGAGATCAGTTGTTGCATCTC